>VUQJ01026939.1:13596-29002 GCA_015108635.1 Andinoacara biseriatus
ATTCAATCAATCAATCAATCAATCAATCAATCCACTGGTGTTACCAGAGTTTAGAGCAAGATGACTAAAAATGCTACATATACAAAGCATATGGTGGTTTGAAGTGATCAATTTAAAAGGTCCTCTTTGTTTAGGGGCTGGACAGAGTAAAATTCCACTGTTTTATATCTGCTCGTGACCAGCAAAGGTGCAAAGCTGTCTTCTTAAGCTGACTCACTGCTGCTGTAGCTGGTGTGTGGAGGTGAAGCAGACAGCGAACATCTGGCCTGGCCGAGTAGATGGCAGAGTGCAGGCTGAACTTTTCAGTGTCCACTCCTAGGCTGGTGCTCCCCTTCTCCACCACTTCACCCAGGATATTCACCTTTACCTGTAAAAAGTGCACAGCACCACCAAGATGTGTTTGTCACAAAGGTCACATTTAGCAGTAAGGCTTTGTATTAAAGATTATTCTTTAACAGGAATAACAAAATATTACACAAATAGCCATAAATGTCATAAATACAGCTCTAGGTGACTGAATCATGTGAACTACTTCAATGAGTCAAGGCTTAAATCGAGGCTGTGGAGGTATCAATGCTTAGTGGAGGAGGAGGAAGAGTTATTTTCTTGCGGCTTTAGCAGGAGATGAGTCACGACTGAGCCACAGCCTCATCTACAAGCTCAGGCTGCTGTGAAAGGGGGCTCCTTAGCTGGCCTTTTTGTCAACAGGCACAACTTTCCAGATGAGCTGACTAAGTAATAATAAATATCAATCAATTCCTCTCCAGCTCTTGAAGCACATTTCCCCCTTTAGCCACGTGATGCATAAATCGTTTAGATTTGTATAGACTTGTATTTAATGGCAGGTTCAGATAATCTGCGTATTAAATTCTAAACAATACATGTTTATAATCTACAGGCTGCATTTAAAAAAATGTGGGACTCTGTCAGATTTTGGATGAAAAAAGCTGACTGGATTTAGCTGACAGACCAGAACAGGAGGAAAGCGCAGAGAAGATAAGACATGAAAAGAGCTGATGGGGAGGTGAAGAAGAGGACATCATCAGATGGATTGATAATCCACAGAGTTTGTCACAGTAAAAATCTGTCAGAGACCCTGTCACGCAGTAGAAGCAGAAGCTCCAAGAGCAGGTGTTTATTCAATTTAAATTCACCGAACTATCGATAAAATGGAGCACACTGGCTTCACATTCAATCTAAACTGTGTCTGTTTTTTGTTGTTGCTGTTCTGAAAATAAATGCGATAATGAAGTTTTATTCAGTTTGATTTCTGATTGTTGTAAAGGTCGCCTACACGAATGTACTGTAATATCCCACATCTCACAGATTTCTGGGCTCACCATATTTTTATTACCATAGTATTTTTTGGTGTTTTAACATTATGAGATTTGATAATGAACATCATTACATTTTCCCTGTCTTCATATTAGGGAGGAAAAATCTCTCCGGGGAGCAATTAGTGAAAAACTACAGCCATTAAGAATGACTTTGGTACATGTTTATTCATTAAGAAATATTTTCGTCTGTTTTCTACACAACGATAGAATTTCATGACTGAGAAAGTGTTACACGCATTATTCACTATTTTAGTGTAATTTTAAGGAGTAAATGATTAGGAAAATCAGTTGGACAACCACTGCAGCAATGATTAATTATATAACAAATGGAGTTGCATTGCATCAATAACAATGGGGCCAAAAGAACGTGTTGCTGCTGACTCACCAGACTGGATCCAGTCACCTCACTGTAGGCCAGACCATCTGGAAGCACAAGGAAGTGTTCCTGTTCTTTACTCACACGGAGCTGTCAGAAAGGGAGAGCGATAAAATATTACGCTATTGTGTCTTATACATTAACTGCATATAAAAGATGGACATAACCAGCTTTCTTTCTAATGGCCACCAGGAGGCGACTCCTCTGGTTGACCTGAATACTTCTATGATTTTGATCTGAATCACTAGTTTCAAGCCTTTTTGAATACAATTTTATTGTAATTATTTTAATTTCATTTATTTTATAATTTACAGTCCCCATTAGAGTCCAGAAGAACTATAAAGCAGGGTACGCGCCAAGATTTGTCTCTCAGCCAGGTCCACCTATCTCTCATCATATCTGCCAAGATGACGATGGCAAAAGTGCTCAGCTTTGTTAAGGAGTAGCTGACCATCCTTTAAAATCAGTCTATGTTTTTTATTGGCATGCCAAAAATGCAGCACAGAAATAAAGATTTATATCATCTCCGGCACATATAGCAGGTAAATTCCACTTCCCTTGATCCTCAGTCTACTCTGTGTTCATCCTGCAAGTTCATATGTCCTGTTTCCTTCATCCTTCACTTGCACTTAATCACACAGATAATATCTTCTAGAGATAATTGCTTTTCCTCTATTCATCTCTGAAACTAGCCTACAGTGCATTAATGCTGCTGTCAAATCAATCAGAGACTTATGAGAAGTATATCTACAACTTCATCAGTTAATCAGCCTGTTCAGCTGACCAGAAGGCTGTGTACAAGCATATGCTTCTATCAATGCTTCTAAAAGACATATATATAAGATAAAGTGAGGAATGTAATGTGAGAAGGCAGCAGAACTAACTGTAAGACAGGTGCGGCTGATCTGGGCCCAGCCAAAGAGGTCGAACATGCGATGGGTGCTTGCCAGCTTGCAACGCATCAACCTCTCCCCTTTCACCATGCTGCCGGGCTCCCAGCCATGCAGGTCATTGATGGGTGTCACCATCATCATGTCTGTGCAAGAGGGAGGAAGAGAGGAAAGCAGACAGAGACAGACGGAGTGCAGTGAAGCTCATGGTCTGCACACAGAAATTGTAAGCATTTCAATAAAACATCATCACAACGTTGGTAGATAACATCTTTTTTTTAAACCCTTTTCTTTAAGGTCCACCTATAATACTTTTGCCTATTTTATGTCATATACCCAACCGCAATCATGTTGCACAGCAGAAAACCACTGTACTAATTAAGGGAGCAAAAAAGGGAGCATGGCATTGTTTAGGTTAGCTTATAGTATTTGAAGCATCTGCAGTTTGTTTACAGTCTCAAAATGGCCAGGAAGAACAAACTTTCCTTAAAAACCCATCAGCACAGTCTCTGAATCTGAACCCTATTGAGCTGTTGAGAGAGCAGCTTGATCGTGTGGTACATCAAGCCAATCCATCTTGTGGGAGATGCTCCAGGAAGCATGGGCTGGAATCGCATCAGATTAGCTTGAAAAATTGACAGCTAGAATGCCTGAGGTCTGCCAGGCTGTGTCTGCTGCAAAAGTTCTTTGTTTCTTTGATGAAGGCAAAGTTTGCTATATTTCCTTTTCATGTGTGTTTCCATGGAAAACGAGGCTTGGTAGTGTATATTCTGTTATAATTGTGGATGCTAAACTAAAACACTAAAGAGGACTTTGTTCCGGCTGGAGGAGGAACACACAAACACAGCAGTGTGGCCAGAGACTACCAACACCTCCCACACTTGCTCCATCAGTCCTTCCGGTGTTGCGACTGTTTAACATGTAATGTACATCAGTTTTTAAGGAAACTTCAAATGTGAATTCAATGTAGGCTATTACAGTACAGCATTGTCTGATTGGAAGTAGTTTAAGATCAGTGGAGGAAAACAAGTCTTTGTTCCAACTGCTGGACCAAATGTTAAAATACACATCCTGGCAAATACAGGCAGTGTCAACCAAATGCTGTGCGTCTGCATTAAATACATCAGTATTAATAAATGTGCAGTATCTATAATGCTTGGATCATAAGAAGATGCTGTTGATTGTGACATTAAACAATAATCCATCCAGACTGGCTGCCTCATAATGGATAATTCAGTGTTAAATTGGTCTAAAAGTTCAAGCAAAGCAATTTGATTAAATATCCAACAGTGTACTAAGCTAATAGTTTATCAAAGTAGCTCAGAATGGAAAATAATGATCGTCTAAATGTAAACCGGCAAACAGCAACCTTCCACCTTCATGGATTAGCCTTCTTTTTCCAGCAAATCCCACAAAGATCTGCAATTCAGGCATTTTTATGGAGGGGGGGGGGGGGTTAAACCACCTGCAAATATTTTTTCCACTGTTGCATTATCCTGCTGAAAAAGGCAGCCATCATCAGGAATGCAGCTGCCTTGAAGTGGTGTTCATCAGTGTTGAGGTCATATGTAAATGGCAAAGTAACATCCACGTGAATGACAAGACTCAAGGTTTACCAGCAAAACATTGCCCAGAGCATCACACTGCCTCTGCCTGCTTCCCACAGCGCATCCTGCTTCCACCTCTTCCCCAGATCAGTGACCACATGATGCAGGTCACCTTCTTCCATTGCTCCATGGTTCATTTCAGGTGCTTTTAAGTCTGGACATGGGTGGGTATGAGCATACTGAGTGGTCTGTGTTTATCCTCTCCTCATAGGAACACAGTGCTTTGCTGACACCTTTCAGTCATAACTACCATTAAGGTTTTCACTCTCTACATGCATCAGTGAGCTTTGGCCACTTCCTGGAGTCTATTATGGATGGATGGACAAACATTCAATATATATATTCTGGAACACATACTTGAGGGGGAGACGGGCAGGGAAGCCGGAGAGCCATGTGAGGCCATGAAATCAGCCAGCTGCCTCAGTGCCCATAGGTTGGATGAGCTGCCACCCTTCTTCATCTGTTCCTGGATCAGCACATCCAGCTCCTCTCTGAATGACTGCACACACACAGATCAGATATTATTACATTATCAAAGACATACACACAGATAATGCTTTTAAAATCTTGCCGGCTTCATAAAAATATTTATTTGAACTCCCATTGTAGAGGGTTTGAATGCTGGACTTTCTCCTTTTCCCATGCAAAACTCATTAGAATTTGAAACAGGGTCTAACAGCAACAAATTCACAGGGGCTTTAAGCACATACACTAATTAACAAACACTTCTCCATTACATGGGTGAAAATATTTGAGTCACCCTTTATCCCATCACTTCTTTCACTTCCTAGTCTCCGTCATTACATGAAATTTCATCAGCATCATGCAGCTGCAGTGCTACCCTCCCATATGCAGGAGCACACACAGTCGTTCACTCAGCATGGAGGTCCAGCACTGACTGTAACCCGAGCTGTCAAATGGTATTTGAGAACAGATTTATTCTACTGTGAGGAGATAATCGCATCCAGAGAGGACAGAGAGAAAAAGAACGAGGGAAAGGAAAAACAATAAATCAGAGACGAGCTGCCGCCTCACCGGACTCTGAAGGAGGCTGGAGATGCGTTTCTTATGCTGTGGTCCGATGCTGGGGGTGGAGTGCTGGGGAGACGGGAGGCTCTCGGGGACTCCATCACTGGGACTGCACTGCACCGGGGTGCCCTTTGGGGTGGGAGACTTGCTCATCTTTTACTGTTTTGCAGTGGGTGTCTTACAACCAGGCGTGGATCTGTAAAGAAAAAAGTACAGTTAACAAATAATATTACAAAGGTTGTATGTACCGGACTTTTTAAGCATGGACCAGCCAAAGTGCATCACATGGCATTCAGTGACCCTAGTCATCTACGATTAATATTGGACTACCTGCTATAAATGATAATAATATACACATATATGAAGCCTTTATGGCAAAAACAAGCATATCTTTGAGCCTGTGTTATAGTTGTGATACATCACAACAAATTGAGAAAATCTCTGTAAGTCAGTTTCTTTACGTCTGCTCTTCACCCATCCTGCTGTTTATCCAGGTGTATTGCTGCAGGCCTGAGTAACATGGAAATTATCATTCCTCAGCGGCAGTCTGGGATACCTGCAGAGAGCATCTGTTGTCAGATGGGGGCAGTGTCAAAATATGTGCATACAAATGGGCTATAGGCTTCTCTTGTTTGTGTGCTGTTGTCGGTTCATCAGCCACAGAGAAGAGTAAATTTATAACATACCAAGAAGCAAGAATTGAAGGGAAACCAAGTGTCTGTACTTCTCATATTGTCTTTTTTATTTATTAATTTGTTGTTTTTATTTTGTTTTGTTTTTTATCTCTGATGTTTTTTTTACACTTCTCATCATTCCTGCTGAACTCTGCTGCCCTGCTCCAGCTCACTGTCAACCAGTCAGCGTTCAACCGACGCACGGCATCATCCACGTCGAGCAACATGCAGTTAGGATTTTTAGAAGACTGTGTAGGAGCATGTTTGCAGGGGTTCCTACGCACCCCCGAATACCTCCATAAACGGCACAACTGCAGTACCATAAATTAGGTGTAAATGTTTGGATAAAAAGTTCTCATATTTTGGTAAAAAAAAACTATCACCAGTGTTTCCCCTAGAGTGACTGCTGCCTGCTCCACACTGCGTGTAGAGAGGAGCACGCATGCACACACGCACACACATGTTTAGGCACCATTGTGACAACATTTGGTGACACTGATAGACTGCCAGCCAAATATCATAAGCCCCAAATCCTGTCTGTTTTCAAAATTGTAACTTCTACAGACTCTGTTTATTCATTTCCTGTTTTATTGTGAAACCTGCTTTTAGTATTACTAGTTCTGCTCGATTCCTTTGCTCAGTTTTCTCGCCAATTTTCAGCCACACCTCTTTCCCATTACACACCCAGCATATACACAGTCATGCTTCTCTTTTCTCCCTGACAGTGTACCTCAGGATTTCATCAAGCATTCCCGCATTTTGGAACTTTGGACAGTTTTTTGGATTCTGCCTCTTGTCTGCACTTTTCTCAATTATTGTCTACCCGTTTGACCCGAGCTTTGCTTATTAAAACACAGTTCACACTCTCTGCACACTTTAGTCTGTCACAAAGTCACTCTCTTCTCTCACAAGATGCGGCATGACTCCAAATATTAATATAGCCCGACCAGCGCAGGATTTTTAAGACCAATACCAATATCTGCTCATAAAAATATCGGTCCATATTTTTTTATCTTTCCAACACAATTTGAATTTATGGCGTTATAAATGCTGGTACCAATATATCAGGATCTACTTATTAGCCTGTTAGTTAGATCATCATCTGATGTTAGGGCTAAAATTGGTGTTAGTATTAGCTCCCCTGTAAATGATCCCACTCCCCCTAAATGTTTGAGAACATCTGGTGTAAAAATCACATCAAAAGGTAACACAGCAGTTCATACAAAAAATATTAATGCTTGAAATTAGTGGGGTTCTTTTCTACTTAAGTGTAATTAAAATTGAAAGCATTCTAACTGCAGTCCGGGACAGACCACTGAGCATCCAGACTTCCCAACCAGGCGTGGCTGGATAGGTATGCTTGCAAAAGTCAAAAGTTTCCCCAATCGTTCAGACATTTAAACTAAGGTAACACAAAGCCAGGACTTATTCAGAGTTTGGACTCTTAAGCTCAAGTCCTTCCTTACAGCATGAGTGTTGCGCTGTTGTGGAGCTTTTTTAAATTTTTTTTTTTTTATTTCAATCCATCACTTCCTGTTCACACCCAGCCCGGAAGAATGCACAGTGCAGTGAGGATGGAGCAGATGTGACTTAAAAAGTCACAAGAAGTCTGTGAAATTAAGTTTCATAACCTCTTCCAATTATTCTATCCATATTGTTCTAAAGCAGCAGCCATAATCCTTCTCAGCTTTAAAAGCCACCCCATCACAGCTTATCCAAAGAAATGTAAGTAAATATGCAAATGAGAGAAAAACCTTCCAAAGCTTATGCACGTCAGAGCTGTGCTCACACCAGCCTAGAGAGAAACTCTGACGAGATCAAGCAGACATGATCAAATATTAAAGTACAATTGTCTCTTCATTCAACACGTTCACTTAAGTACAATTCAATTCAGCTCTAAATACCTCTGTATCTTCCAGTGTCCTGCTTCCAAGCAGATAAACAAACAGCGGGCTGGCCTGCGCATTAAGCCTTGGTGTCCTTGTATGTTCAAATGGCAGCATTAAGAGGAAAAACCTGCCCTCACATTAAGGATGCTGTATTCCTCGGGGCCCTGGCAAGAGCTATAGAAAATGCAGCATTAGCAGGAAGAGCTCACATGCAGAACCACTAAGAGGAAGTTAGCATGTGATGCGGCTCGGTAATTGGAGAAAGAGTAAAGAGTTACCGTAAGGATCTTCAGAAAAGAGCTGACCACTCCCTCGCTGAAACACACTCACTCACTCACTCAAACACACACAGACACACTCTGCTGCAAGGAGCAGATAAGGTCCCACGCACACACCACACCCTCCCTCCAATGCTCCCACTCACTAACTGACTTCATTACTTACTTACTTGATTAGGTGCATTATTGCAACGCCACTATTTGCGTAACCTTAGCTGTGATGCACTCCCGGCCTCCAAAGGTACAAGAGAAAAGTGGCAGCAGATCCATGTGCATTACTGACTCTCACTGCAGCAGATGACTAAACCTTTAATGGAGTTTCTGAATAAACTGTGCACTTATCCCAACATCAGCTGTGCAAAAACATCAGTCAGTGCCCAAAGAATTAAGCCCCCCTGCACACGAGCATTATAATATATGCAAACTACACAGTTATCGTGAATCTACAGTGATTCCTATTCAGATAGACGGCCTGGTTCTAATGCTTTTGCCCCGTGTTTCACTAACACTTTACCATGTAGCATTTAGATGCATTCGGATGGGTGCCGCTTATTTTAAGCAGCAGTTCTCTCTATTTCTCTAACAGAGGACGGTGTGTTTGCTTCTCTCTCTCAGGGGGCAGAGGGGGCCCAGCTGCTGACAGGCACCAGACAGAGAGCTGCTCTCTCCAGGGAGGATACTAATAACTAAGAGGGAGACATGGACTTCTGGTTGCTGGCCTGCCATCACTGCCTCCTCATCCTATCATTAGTCTCCCTGTGATGGCTGACCATGCTGCATCATCACCTCCCTTTTGTTTCATAAAAGCTCAGGAAGACTTCATCCTCTCCTCATCTACAGCTGCGTTATTACTTTCTAACCAAAATTCAAAAAATTGTCCTCATTTCATGCTTTTAAGGATTTTTATTCAATGTTCATTCTTAAAATCAAAACGACACATTCTGCTCTATTTTAAAGACATTTTAAAGGAGCTTGTGACTCGTTATATTCACATTTGAGGGTTAGATTTCAAGCAGCCAAAGCAAACGTGCAGCGGTTTTAAGTCGTTTTGTCTGAGCATTCACAGCGAGGAGCACGGAAGCAGACATCACTGAGTCAATTAGTACTGCTGGATCCATTTTCTTTGACTCTCCTCACATTTGGTCCATGTAATAATACCTTTTCAGTAAATCCAAAGCAAAATGCTTATAAATCATAACAGATGTTCACTGAGTTTTTACATCACAGACTGTCTTTGACTTTCATACCTGCTGTTAACTCCTCTTTTATAATTGGCTGTAAACTTGTTTATATGTTGCAGTTAGTTTGTGTAAAACAGAACAACACTGCGGGTAAGCCCACACCAAACTATGTTATTATGGTGTATTAATATTACTAAAATGGGCCCATTAATTTTAAACATTTGACAGACGAGTGTCTTGCAGAAATGCAGCATGCGATAAATTTAAAGTGCATCAATGCAAGATTGATGGAACGGTATAATGAGTTTTGCGGACTCTCTACAGGAGGACAGTTATGCCTCCGCAGCTTCTAATGGGAAATTTGGCTCTAACTTGACAAACTAACAACATCAACACAGAAAGCACTTTAGCACAAATGAAACCAGCAGCTTAAGACAGACACAACTAATGGAGTGAGCTCTTTCTCATTAACTACAGTTATTACTGAATATTCCTTGTGCAGAATGATAATGCAAGAATTGCAAGGTCAGCATATGTGCAAATAATTCCTTCAGACTGCTCTAAACTGTTTTTTTTTTTAACATTTTACTCTGCATGATGTCATAAAGAGCAGGTATCCCAAATATGGTCATCTCAGGCAAACAGCTCTGGCTATGAGCACAAGAGCCTCACCCGCTATTCGTTTAAACCTTCTGTTTACAAGCAGCAGCCAGTCAGAAGAAAGTTGTCCTAAAGGGAGGAGGAAGGGAAGTAAAATGCTGTAAGACAGATAATGATTATTTTAAACCGTGTCTTGCAAAGGGACTCTGACGGAGTCTAAGAATAAAAATATGAAGGTTCTCTTTAAGTTGCTTTAGTTTAAATCAAACTACAAAATTCCCTTGTGCCCAGCATCAGCTCCATCCCCCAGTAATGATGTTTTTTGTTGTTGTTGTTGTTGTTTTGGTAATTATTAAGTTGTAATTATTACGTTGTATTATTTTGGCAATTATTAAGTTGTAGGTGTAGGCTGCAGCTTATTACATCTACCCTTTTTTACAAAGCATATTCTAAATCTAAATTATCAGCACAGTGTTGAGATGAACTAAACTGTAAAAATTTAAGGTAGATTGGTTCATAATAACTGTAAAATTATCAGCTGGATGGATGCAAAACAAGATATCCAATAAATGCTATGATTTGTCTTGGACTAGGCCACCCTCAATGTGTAATCAGTGTTTCTACAGCTATACAATTTTTTAGTATCACTACTCCGACCACTTTGTCTGAGCTCTACCTCACAGTCACGGCCTGCCATTGTGCTGGGAGAGATTAAAAACATCAACCCAAAAACAGATGTGTCACATGGGGGGGGGGGCAATCGATCCGGTGGACAAGTGCGTACAGAACACAGCAATGTCAATCTACAGCCTTACATTTCAACGTTAATGTACAAAACTGTTTTCTGCGCTTTTTCGCATCCTCCATTCTTCCACCCACAAACAGCGCGCGCGCTGCATGGCTGCCTAGCAACATCCGCATGTACTGCAGCATCAGCACCAGCAGCGCGGAGGATCCAGTAATGGCCTCCTGCAAAAGGCAGAGAGCGGCGACAATAGCACAACACTAGACGAGTCCCCTCAAAAAACGAGAAAGGGCACATTTAGACTCAACCATCAATTTCGGCATAACGAACCCCGGCACGGTCCCAGCACTGTTAGAGCGGGGAAATCTACCGTAGGTAAAGCAACAAATAAAAGCAGCCGCTGGCGGAATCAGCGAGAGGCGCTGCCATCACAGACTTGCAGTCTCACTCTGTTAGTGGACAGCCTCACACGCACCGAGCGTGTCTGCAGAGAACCGTTTAAAAGGGTGAGAATGTGCGCGAAAGCTTTATGCAGCGTGGACCTCTTTATTAGTATCCGTCTGCAGAAAGAGAGCGGGACGCACCGTATGTCCGACAACACGACAGCTTAAGCATGAAGTAGCGCAGTCAGACATCAGTGAAATCCGCACACACTCCTCACGCACGCGTCAGGGAGGACCCCGTACTACACCCAGTCTTTTCACCACGGTTAACTAAACGTAAATATCAGCAGTGTGGGCTACTCACCTCAGCGCATCCTCAGGAGCGTGTCTGCCGAGTGGGTGCGGCACACCCACAGCCCGAAGCCGTCCTCAGGATAAAGGAGTTAATTGCCACAAATCTGTGTGCACCGGCTCCTTTGTCAGACTGATTCAGGGCCTCGGCTGATACCAAGTCAACGGACCCTGGTGTTTTTTCATCGCTCAGTGCGCCAGGACCAGCCCACTGCCACGCCTGTGCACAGTCTAGCACCCCAAACACTCCCAGTCAGTTCGCTACAGCGGGAATCCTGCAGGAGTGCTCTGTTATTGTGCTTGTAAAGCCTTCTGACGCACAGTCCTGGTGGATTTTTTAAAACGCTGTCTCCTTGTTTAGCTGTTCGGGCCCAGTTCAAGCGAAGAACATATTTCACATCAAACAAGCGCCACCTTCTGTTTGAACAGGGAAGAGCCCGAGAAGCAGGAGTATGCAGATTCTGGGTATTTGGAAATTATTTTGTCACATTAGAATAGAACTAGACAGATGCACACTGGCGGGAAAGTAACAGCAGGCTATTTCCACTTCTACTTTACATACATACTGCAAACAGTGTAAAGATACACACTGTATTTCCCCACACAGCCACATGCACTACAGCATAATCAGTATTTAAGGACGTGCATCCTGGCATTTGATCCTGAGCTTCAGGAGGCTTAAAGTACTATATAGACTTCAGTGACACTTGGTGGAAAGTCAGCCTTTTACAGAAAATCTCGGGATTTTTTTTCGCAGTTAAATTTTTTTCATTAAAGACCACTGCCAAGATTGATATTGGCAAATATACTGAGATTTTCGAGCAGTCCTTAAATTATCCTATAAATCAGGTGTGCTGAGCTGTGTGTGTGAGAGATATGTTTTGTTTGGAGATTTGGCTTTCAGCTGTTAGTGTCTACAGTTAAAATTGAAAGTGCATGATGTAGGTGTGTAGTTGGTTCAAATGTAACATCACTTTTCAGCTATGTGGGTTCATGGTCCTGGTTGAAAGTGCCTAGAAGAGGCAGTAGGTGGCAATTTTATCTTCTGTGGTCGGCCTTAACTGCAGGCGGAGGAGGAAGCTGCAGGTTACAGAGAGAGGCTGTAGATGGTCCCTAGAACATTCAGTGGGATGTGGCTGAATGAGGCTGTGGTCTGCAGTTCAGTGTAGGTGGAGATTAGGTCAACAGAGGGATGTTATACGTTTTAAAGGTCTTTGTAAGAGGCTGTTGGTTGAGGATCAAATTGTGTACTTAAGAGGTTAAAGGGGGAGGGGTGTGTGTGGTTTTCTTCAAAAATCTGTATATGTGGCAGCAGGTGGGTGTTATGAGCAGCTGGAGGCAGCACATTGCTACTGTAGGTTGGAAGCCAACGTAAATAGGTGGTGGGTGGCAGAGGCTGCTATTTCTGGTTTTCCTGCTGTTGCCTTGAGTTACTTTCGAGGTTGAGACTGATCATCTGTATCAACGCTACAGATCACCACCTTCAGTTTGGACAGTTTGGAGATATACAGGTATTCAAGTATTAAATGTTTTTACTTGTGCACTTTTTTTTGGAGGGGGGACTATAAGCAGGTCTCGGAAAAGAAATGTTTTCCCAATTTAAGCTAGTTTACTGCATTTATGCCCCCCCCCAAATGAGTTATTTAACCAAATCAAAATACATCTAATGGAGCACTTTCTAATCAGGAATTTAAAAGTACTTTTGGACAGTTAGCCATCTGCAGCGACCGACTGCCCCTCCCTTTGCCTGGTTCTGCTGCAGGTTGGTACTGGTTGTTTCCGATTACTGTGGGGCATTTCCCTTGCAATATAAATGTTGTGGTTTGGCGCTATATAGATAAAAGTGAGTAATTATTTTTCTTCTTGAGCAGCAGACACTTGGAATACAAGCACCACAGAAGGCACATAAAGAAGTGGGAATGAGGGAAATGTGTGCCTGGAATAAGACAAGGAAATTTTTTTTTCCTCTCCTTTTGGCTTAAAAAACAAAGCAGTTTGCACATGTCTGCATAAATATTTCTGTAAGATTTAGATTTCCTATTTCACTGCAGCATTGCCCAAAAATCACATTGTAATAATCCAAAATGGAACAACAAATTAAAAAAGACAAAGCAAACAACTACAGTCACTTTAATATTTTTCATGTATTGTCATATTTCACTTTGTATTTTAGAAATAACATTAACAGGTGACGGTGATGAAAATTAAACCTTTTCCCATGACAAACTATCTTAACATTAAATGCTCTTCAAAGTTAATACATAACATGTCTTACAACGAAAGTGTTGTAGATTATTGAACAGGCTTCTTTCAGGCTTACACACAAAACAATTCATTTCATAAGTGAAATTACAACAGAAGCTCCTTTTACATTTCATTTAAGGGCTGCCAAGTATATTCTTAAAATTAAAACTGAAACATTTATATTCACTTCAACAAAATATAAATCAAAAGGTTAAATCAAATAAGGCAAATGAGTCTGCTTTCTTCACAACCCTTCCGTTCTTCAAAGACACAGGTCCTAAAAAATAAAAATTACAACGCTCGTCAACAACTTGGCTTCCTTACAGTCACAGTGTTCATTAATCTCAAAGCATCTCTGCAAATATGCTTATCTGCAGGCTAGGGACAAGATTTCTGGTGTTTGCATTCGGAGGAGTGTTACACCTTAGTTTGCTTGGACTAAAGCAGCCAGTGTGTGCTTTTCATTAAACACACAAACCTCACTTCCTGCACTCACACTTCCTCTTAGGAAGGATGTGATGTGCTGGGAAATGCAAGGATAGTGTAGTCAAAGCTGCCAAACGAGAACAGTCTTTCACAGTTATTTATAAAGGTTTGCCTGTCCACAGAAACCCTCTTACAGGCCTTTATAATACAAAAGAGCTTTATTTAAATGTCTTTATTAACAAACAGTACAAGTTAGGAGTTTGGTCACAGTTTTAGTGTCTTTGTACACCACCACAGTGAATTTTAAAGGTAAACAATCTGAGTCTAGAATTTCAGTTTTAATTCAAAGGTATTTTATTAACTGGTTATTAAGTATAATTTTAAATTTGAGGATTGCTTTTAATACTTGGATGAAACCTATTTTACGGGCAATGACTTACTGAAGGTCTAGAAACCACAAACCTTACAAAATGCTGCTTCCCTTCCCTTCAGCTGCTCTGCCGGGCATTTGCTGCAGCCACCTTCAGTTGCTGCTTGTTTGTGGGTCTCTGACTTTGTGTCTTCAGTAAATGAAAAGCATGCTCTACTGCACTGAAATCAGCTGACTGAATTGGCCATTTCTTTGCTTTGAGAAACTTGGGTTGCTTTTGCAGTTTGCTTTGGGTCATTAACCATTTGTGCCATGATGCTAATCAATTTTGCAACATTTGGCTAAATCTGAGCAGAGTAGCAGCACTGTACACTTCACAGTTCATCCTGCTGCTTCTATCAGTAGACATCAACAAATGGTGCCGGGCACAACAAACCTACCCACGGCAGATGTTTTTGCTGATTTGAACATTGTCTCACAAACAGGTCACTCTCCAAACATTGATCCAAACCCAGTCAAAAGTAGCTGTACATTGACGACAGTGATAGGTTTCTTACTGCCACAAATGAGGAGGATGCGTCTTTTTTCAGCTGAGATATGGCCAAAGATAAACTCAAGCAGCTGCTGAATCATGGCATCAATTTAATCAGGTGATGGTCACCGGCCATCTTTCCTGCAAAAATTGTATGAATCAGACTGGTAGTTTTGCTGTGATATTGTTGAACAGAAGCATACCAAAAACGATCATCACCCCCCCACCCCTCCCGGGAGCGGGGTAATAAACACTAGTGACCTTGTTCCACTGGCAGCCAGTCACACCTATACCATAACACTGCCTCCATGTTTTACAGGTGTGCTATGCTGAGCTCTCTCCCCTCCTTCATACTTTTCTGTTCCCATCGTTCTGGTACAAAATTTAAAAAAAATACTTGGAGAGTTTGGAGATGGACAGGTTGTATTCAAGTATTAAATGCTTTTACTTGTGCCCTTTTTTTTGGGGGGGGGGGGGGGGGTTTAAAGGGGGCT
>VUQJ01026940.1:0-10667 GCA_015108635.1 Andinoacara biseriatus
TTATATATATTTTTTTTTATTTTGTTTTTTTTTTTTTTTTTTTTTTTTTTTTTGTTTTTTTTTTTTTTTTTTTAAATCCTTTAAAAGAAGCTGATGGAGCTTTTTTGTTTCCTAGGTTGGAGTTTGAGCGACAGCAGCGGGAGGAGCTGGAGAAACTGGAGATGAAAAGGTAAACGCTCGTGGAAGTCCACGTTAAGACCAGCTTATTTATCGATAGAGCTTCGTGCACAGACGTGGATTAATCTCCTCAGCAGGTGATGTTGGGTTTGTCTCCATTGTGTTGGATGGTAACGGGTTTCTCTTTGTGCAGGAGGCTGATCAAAGAGATGGAGGCAAAGCAGCAGAGCGAGAAGGCAGAGTTGGAGCGCCTCCAGCAGGAAGTCGAGAGTCAACGTAAGGAGTCCCAGGAGGTTCAGCAGCGGATCCTCCGACAGGAGGAGAGCCTCCACCGCCGCAGCCAGGACATCGAGAGCCGCCTGCGAGACTTCCTGGCTGAGAAGGAGCGCTTCGAGGAGGAGAGGCGCTCCGACATCCGGGGGATTGATCTCCAGCGGAGGCAGCAGCGGAAGGAGCTGCGGGAGTGTGAAGCAGATGGGGTGGAGAAGCAGGATGAGCAGCAGCGGAAGCAGCAGGCGGAGATCTACCGCGAGCTGGAGAGGCTGAAGAGGGAGCGCGAGGAGCAGCAGGTCCGTCTGGAAACTGAACGGCGGCGGCTGGAGGAGCAGGAGTGGGAGCAGCTGAGTCTGGTGGGGAGGCTGGAGGAGCAGCTGAGAGAGAAACATGAAGCTGCCACCACCCTGCTGACCCGGGAAGATTCCCGACGCCTTGAGGAGGAGCGGCGAGCGCTGGCAGAGATCAGAGAAACGCTTCTCCGAGCTAAAGAGGCTGCAGAGAGGCCAGACGCGGAGGACGCCAGCGAGGAGGCGAGAGCTGCCCAGAGCCGGTACGTGGACTTCAAGACGGCTCAGGTGAAGGAGCTGGGTCTCCTAGAGGAGGGGCTGTTGCAGCAGAGAGAGCGCCTGGAGAAGGAAGTTGCTGCAGAGCGCAACACCCTGCTTCTTTTCAGCCACAACCTCAAAGAACGTCAGCAGCAGCTGAAGGAGATGCCAGAGAAGGGAGCGCAGGACCCCACGAGGAGCCACGAGGAGCAGCTGGTCACACAGGCGGAGCACAGGTTGCAGTTTAAAGAGCGACAGCTCGCCAGCCTGGCCAACTGCCTCCTCCCTGCACTCGCTGAGGAGAAGCAGAGAGCTGTGGAGGTGCTGGAGCGTAGCAGTGGAGGCAGCAATGGGAACTGCGACAATCCTCCGGGCCTTGACAACACGCTATTCCAGGTGGAGAAGGAGCTGGAGGACAAGGAAGAGAAACTGAACCTCCACTGGCACAGTGCCCAGCAGCTCCAGCAGCTACAGGAGACCTATGAGTTCACGGCCAATGTGGCAAGGCAGGAGGAGAAAGTGAGGAGGAAGGAGAAGGAGATCCTCGAGTCCAAGGAGAAGCAGCAGAGGGAGGCGATGGAGCAGGCCGTGGCCCGGCTGGAGAAGAGGCACTCCGCCCTGAGACGGAATATCTCCCTAGAGCCAGACTCTGAGGAACAGAGGCACAAGAGCTTCATCATCAGGACCCCGAGGACTGGGGCGGAGATGGACCAGCAGAGGTTAAAAAAAGTTTCTGTGGAAACAGTTTATTAATGAAACAAGTTTAATCCTGGCAGAATGTCCATAGTTCACCATTAAAAGATTTTTTTGCTTAGGCTTTTATTTTGAAAGTTGAGTTTTCTATTTTGTGTCCAGGGTGGAGCAGGAGATCCAGAAGCTGCGACAGAGGATCAGCGAAGGCGAGGAGGCCAGCAGGACTCACTCGATCAGTAACGATGAGAGGACGGGTCACGGCGGCTCGCCGGTCAGCCACATCCAGAGTCTGAACACCCTGCTGCCGCTGTCGGACGACAGGTACAACACGCCGTGCTCTGCATCACTCTGCAGGAAAGCACCTCCATGTATACATCCGTCAGCTGTTCGGTTTGTGTGTGTGTGGCAGGATAAACGCGTACATCGAGGAGGAAGTCCAGCGCCGGTTACACAAGATGAATCTCCTGAACGGCAGCAGCGGCGTGGATCTATCTTTGTCCTGTGAATCACTGCGAGTAAGAGCTCCACCTCACCCTCCATCACTGTCCCCATTAAACCTGCAGTTTTGTTACAGCTGAGCTCTGCTGCAGACATCCTCTCTGCCAGGAGGTCTGTGGGATTCAATTTGTGTCATAGCTGAACAAAACCTCCAGAGAATCAAAGAGGTATAAATAAGAGTTTATTTAAACTTGAGTAAATTTAAAAAAATCATCTTATTTAATTTAGTTGTTCACACAAATTTAATCCCACACATCTGCAGATCATTGTGTCAGAAATGAACTGGAACTGAGATGAAGTCATCTATTGATATCTGAATCCACTGAAATTGAATCTGGCTTTTATTCTGAAATTCTGATAGGTAGTTTCATTGATTAACTGGCAGATGAATTAGTGACAGCTGTTGTTTAATACCATAATAAGCTTTAAAAAAGGTTTAAAGGCAATGAAAGGGCTTTTAATCGGATCAGTTATGTTATAAATTATTGTTATATACAGCTGGAAAATCTAAAGAGGCCTTCAAGTCCCTGCTGGTTTCCAGTTAAAATGTTCTCTCGGGTTTTGTAGTAAAAGTCTTTTTTTGTTATCCTCCATGCTTGAAATTTGGCCTCTCCAGTAAAGATGAATGAATAAATCCACCAGGTGCAGTAAACACATGTAAACCTTTCTCTGGAGAACTGATGTTTAGCTCTTTAACCCTGCAGGAGGAGGAGGATGTTAGCGACTGTAGCTCTGTTAGATTGACAGATGAGGTAAGACCAGGATCCTCCAGCCCTTCATTTGATTTCCACCATCAGATTTTCCTGCTCTGTAATCTGCACGACTCCCCCAGATGTGGTTTGATTTCCTCTCTCCCTGGGTTTAATTTGTCCTGGTTTTATTTAATCCGTCTCCCTTTTCCTCCCTTTTCCTGTCATCATAAGAAACTTGGTGGATGGTGATTATGAACAAACATGGTGCTTTGCAGAATGAGAATATTCAGATTATACTTGAGGACACTGAAGTTTCATTTTATTGTTTCCAGGATGAGGAAAAGCTCCAAAACATAAATCCAAGGAAGCTCAAATATCAGGTAAGACCGGGATCGAATCCCGCTGTTTTAAACTGGTTCTGTATCTCTGCATCGTGTTAAAAATGTGCCTCATATGCACGCCTTTAATCAGAAAACCCTAACATTATCCAGTAAATGTGCTTTTAATTTGAAGGGAAACAGATTGGGCTTTTTCTTTAAATGTTCAGATCTGACAAACACAGAAGCTCAGATGGGCTCTCATTGGCAGCTCTGAGCATTCCAGCTGCAGGGTTTAACCCAGAAAATTCACGGGACCACTTTAGACTGTGTAAAAGACGCACGCAGCTACCTTCATGTCACTCGTTATTTTTGGAGCATTTTTGCAGTTTCCATCTTGGTGTTTTGAAACCAGACGTGATGAGTGTGCTCGTAGGCCCACCCTGAATCAGCCTGTGCTCTAAGCCCCTTTTGATTCTCAATTCTCACATTTTATCCAAAAAAGACCCGAAAGCAACGACTGAGACCAAAACCCATCATGACAGAGTTCACTGAGCTCAGAGATCAGGTGAGCTGGAGGCTCAGCTTCTCAGACTTCTGTCCAATCAGACTTCTTCTTAAACCCAGAATAGTTGCCCCCCCCCCCCTTTTTTTTTTTAATTTGAAGAATTTGAAGATACTTTAGCAGCAGCGTTGCTTGTAAGACCCAGAGGTTGCCTCCATTTTTACCCCTCGGCCTAAAAAGGCTGATGGTGGGTGTCAACTTTCACTTTTGTGACCGCGATGACTTGAGAACCATGTGACCTGAGATTTTCAATTTCATACCGTAGATGCATCTACTAAAACATCTCGGTTCTTATCATAACAATGCTGATCACAGACAGTGAGAGTATTCTCAGTGGTTTATATTTATTATGATTTCAGCATTTCTCATTCCTGGTTCTTATTCTGCCATTTGCTTCTGAATTGATTTGGTGAGTAAAGTCACTGAGGCTCTTATTTATTTCAGTTTTATTTATATAGCCCCAAATTACAACAGTTGCCTCAAGGTTCTTTAGATTATTAGGTAAAGAGACTACAGTGCACCCCATTAAGATCTACTGAGACCTGTAATTATGTGTTTTTGAAAACTTGTGCATCCAGTGGATTTGTACTGCCTAAAGATCTAGTTTAGTTGCTAGTTTATTTGAGGTGGCTTTATGTGATGTCAGCCAGCTTTGCTGGATAAACAGTAATTGCTGAACTCCAGTCCTACTAGTGCCTCACAGTGTTTACAGAGCCTTTTTGAGGGTTGTGCATGTAGTCTTAGGACTGAGTTGCTACCAGTTAAACCTGCTTCATTCAGCTTAAACCTGGTTGGGGAAAACCCTGCAGTTGGCTTTTTTCCCCTAATTTTTGTAAGAACCAAGAAAATGATCAGTGCATGGAAAGCAGAAATGACTAAGCACCCTGAAATTATCTAAATGTCCATATGTCCTTCCGTTCCTTCTGTGTTGAATCAAATGTGGGTAAAACAGTATTTGCAGATGTCTTTTAGCCGAAGCTGAGGTGAGAGTTATATAAACACTGACCTTCTTTGTCCCTAGAAGAGTGTAATTTAAAAAAAACTGCTTGCAAATACTTCTTTACCCATGTTTGATATTCAAAGCTTATAAAGGGAAGGTTTTGTGCACTTTTCAATGTAATTTGCATGATAAACCTCTTCACATTATGGATTTGAAATCACTTCTATCCCACCTGTGCACCTGGTGATTCGAGGAACTATAATTCTCATTGGGGTGGATTATGAACTTCAGCATAATTCCTAGAGCCTCCACATCTTTATCGATTTAGTCATGGACTCCCCCCTTGTGCACACAGAGAGCCAGCGGGTCTAGCTTCCAGCCTTCCCTGGAGTTTGAGGCAGTCTGTCCTCCTAATATCCACAAAAACGTGTCAGAAGAACCAGAAAGTGGTTTCGTACAGATTCAGAAAGAAGAAACGCTAGAATCTACAGATGAAATCTTGATTGAAAAAGTAGAAGTTCCTAAAGACAGTGGCTTCAACACAGGGAAAGTGATTACTCCACAAGGAGAAGTGGACCAAGCAGTTTGTGACCTCGACACCAAACGTGATGTTAGGCTAGATGAATCCCAGGAACAACAAACCAACAAATGTGATGAAAACAAGCATTTCAAGAAAGATGACGGTGATTCTACCTGCTGTGTTGGTGATGATGATAAAAAGCAGGAGTTTCTTGTTAACGGACGCTCTTCATCCTATTCAGAGGAAAAAGCTGAACACCAAACATGTGACCCAGGGAAAGCAGAAGAGGCCAAACTTTCCAGTAATCATTCATCAAAGTCGCACAGCTTTAACAGTGGTTACATTGGTTCAGTGATGCAGTGGTTACAAGTAAGTCCGCAGCAGATGATGGAATCTTTTAAGGGTCAAATAAAACAGGAGATGGATGCAGAAGCAGAGAAGGTGGCGGAGAATAAGAGCTATGTTTTTGGGTGCTTTGCTGAAAAACTGTCTAAAGTGTATAAAGATGCTGGTAGAAGGCTACAGGGCACACGGGACATCATTCGAAATGTTCAAGCAGGTGAAATGAAGGTCGTCCTCCCTCAGTATGTGACCATGATATCCAAAGAGCTGCCACTGATTCCTCGAATGCAGCTTCAGCGAGAGCCGGAGCCTCCCATCACAGCTGAACACAAAGAGAGTTCAGTGGATCTGTCGAAGGATTGTGTCCTGAGGCTTCCTCAGAATTACTGTACGTCAGCAATCCCAAATATCTCAGGATGGCCCGAAGGATCAGTGTCTTCATCAAGAAACACAACTCCAGAAGTGTTTCATCAGAGGCTGGTCGTGTTTCCAAAAGTTCTCTCTGAGCTACAGACATTGTCATCCCAGAAGATCCTGGAGAAATTGGAATCTTTGGCTCCTCAGGAGAATTGGGGCAAAGTTTTGAGCCTCTTCTGGCTCAAAGCAGCTAACCGTAAGAAACCAATCCCAAGACCTTCCTGCCTGCTTTTGTCAGAAAAGAACTTAACTGTTCTCTCTGCTAGCACAGATTCTACGGACACTCTGACTATTTTTCATCATTTTAAACTCCTGGAAATCAAGGAGGTCCAGATTAGTCTGGCAGGGCAGCACATCCGCCTAATTGGCAGCACCGAAGACACCATCCTAGCTGTCTTCACTTACAGCAAAGACCTTACTCAAGACTTTTGCAAGGCTCTAATGAAGGCTCTCTCTCTTGATGTGTTCCCTGAAGGGACTGAAGGTCACCCATTACTCTCTGATGACCTCATGGCAATCTCTTTGGATTGGACTTCCAGTGTTCCTGACTTGATCCTGCACAGTGGGCCTCACATCAGTTCCAGATTCAAGCGGGTCCTCGCAGACCTGCTCTACATCATCCACGGGAACATGGATGGTCCCGGCAAACCTTCCCTTGCTAATATTTGTCCTCTGCTCTACACCAGTGTCAAAGTCAGGAACTCCACCCGTGGGCACCAGGACACTATCTTGCAGTTCCTCCTGACAGATACTCATGTAGCTCTTTTCCAGGAGGATGCCGTCTTTCATCCAGTGCCACGGGGATCCAGTCTGGTCCCCACCCGGCCACAGTTTCAAGGACTCGAACTGCGCAAGCGTTCAGACATCAGATGCCTGCTCGTGAAGAAGACAGACACCTGTGTGGTGGTTGATTTTGTTTTTCAAAAGCAACAAACTCTAAAGAGAGAGGTGCAGTTCAGACGGGACTCTGCTGGCGTTCCCTCTAAAGAAGAATCCTGGAGATTATGCTTTGGCTGCTCCTCAGAAGCTCAGGTCTTGATTAATCATCTCTGTAACTGAAGACATTCTCACTAAATGAATGTGTATGCTTGCAGTGTATATTTGTGTTCAACCAAAATCAGTTTATTTTTAAGATGATAAATAATTTCTAATGAATGTGGGAAACTTGCACCTGAAAAGCTGCCTCATCTTGAATTATTTTAAAAATATTTTAAACTTTATAACCTGCTTCTGTAATTGTCTTTAAAGACTTTCTTCTGAGGAAGAGTCGATGGGATTTAGCTGTGATCAGTCACCATGTAGATTGTAACATGAATAGTTCCCATTTATCAAAGGTTTTCTTTTTTTGTTTTTAGGCGTGTCAGTGATTGAACTGAGAGAACGATGATGATGCCACCGTGTAGTTTGGTCTCAAAGGATCATGATGGGAAATATGACCACGATGATAATTAATGTGACTTTTTTTATTGCAATATATGTTAATATGCTGACAAAGTAATAAAGATGTTGTTTTGATTTCTAATTTCTGATTTTGTTGGGGGGGGCTTTAACCAGTTTGGAAATGAACAATCTCCAGATCGTATTTCTCTGAGTCAGCCTTTTACCCTTCACTTCTTTTTCCATGTCTTTTCCTGTCCCCCCTCCTCCGGGTGACTTCCTCTCCAGCACTTGGTGTCTCGTCCTCCAGGGATGAGCTGCGACGGTGTCCAAGAGCCCGTTAAAATTAGCATTCCTCGTTACGTTCTCCGCGGGCAGGGGAAGGACGAGCACTTTGAGTTTGAGGTGAAGGTGAGTCACAGATTCTATCTGGATACACGAAGCATGGTAAAATTCAGATTTTAAACTTGTAATCTTGTTAGGCATTTTATTAGGTACAGATGTCCAGTGTAGCTGGGCATACTTCCTGTGATTGGTTCAAATGTCTGTTTGAGTTCATGTTTTGGTGGTTTTAACCCTGAGGATGGTTGTATCACCTGTGATGACGCGTAACCCGAACTCTCTTTGAAACATGTTGGTTAGAATGTTTACTGTCAAGACTTCTTTAAACAACTTTCAAAAAGCAGAAATGGCTTGTTCTAGTGATTCAGTGTGTTAGAACTCACAGGGTGGATCCGGGCAATGGTCAGGGGGAAGTTTCACATCTTCAATTAACAGGATGGAATAGCAAAAGAATGAAGTAAATGTTGACAGCACGATATGGTGGCTCAGTTTATCACTTTGAGTGCTAAATGCTGAGCAGAACAGTTCTCTATAAGAACCAGTCCATTTATGAAAAACGCGATGCTGCAGGCAAAAACCAAAGTCCAGACGTTTCTTTTCTTACTTTTTTCTTCCCTGAAATTTGAACATTTCTAGATTAGAATCCAAACAAAAAGACTGATTTAACTTTTTCTATGACAAGAAACTGCTGATCAGTCACATTGTCGCCAGCATCACCGAAGCCGCGTACGATGGCGCTTTGAGGCTGACTGCTTATCACTTGTGGCCATCCCAGGCTCCAGTTGCCTAAGTGACCCTCTAATGTGTTTATGTATCCTGCTCACTCATTGGTAGTTGACCTGTGACCTGGAACTGGTTAAAAGGTTAAAATAAAGAAGATGGACTTTTATTTCTGTTGTGACCATTGAGTCTATTAGCACTTCCATCTTAGACACCTGACCAATAAGCAAAGTAACCGTTCTTGTGGTTCTGCAAACTGCTTTAGAGCTGAACAAAACAGCTGAAGCTGGTGGATCCAGTTCCACCAGTGAAGCTCTGGCTGAATAGATGAGCTGGCTCAGATTTGGTGTGGTGTCTCATGCCTCGGCATTTATGCTTGTGCAATTCTCTTCCATCAGATCACGGTGATGGATGACATGTGGACGGTGTTCAGACGCTACAGCCGCTTCCTGGAAATGCATAGGAACCTGAAGTTAAAATATTCAGAGGTAAGATTTCAACTTTTAGAATTTTAAAGGTCAAAGTAGCGTAAACGTGTTGGATAAAGACCCAGAAAGTTATTATTTATGCAGGAGAGTTCACATTTTGGGCTGTGAATCCTGCATTTAAACAAATCTCACTCTAAGTGGAAGCCTTAGAGCCAGCAACCAAAAAAAACAGGCCGTTTTCTTTTTGTGTGTGTGGTCAATAAAGCTTAAGACGGACCTTCTCTGCTCATTTCCAGCTCTGTGCTTTTATTCTTGGACTCCAGTTTTGTGTGACTGACAAAATAATCCTTTATCTCATTCTGGGCCTTGACGCAGGTCCTCAGTCCATCCTCTGGCTCCTCCCACTTTAAGCCAGCTTTCCTCTGATTGGCTGCTCCACATAAGTAAAAGAACAGCGGGTGAGCGGGCTTCTGTGTGCAGAGATCCAGTCTTAGTGACATCATCCAGATCCCAGAGAGAACTGATGAACTGAGTGTTGGCTCACTCTGAGCTCGTTACTGGAACAGGAGACTGATGACAGGAAGAGATAAGAATTGCTTCCCTTTATCCTGATCCTGGTTTGGATCAGGAGCTGTAGCCTCCCGTTTCCTCCGAGTTAGAATACCTTCAGCTCCACAGCGCCCCCCACAGGATCCTAATGGTATAAGGCCAGCCTGTAACTGCGTCACAGAACTGTGCTATTATGAGTTGCTGTGGCTGGTTGGCTAAATTATGATTCGAAAGTTTAGAAATCTAATTGATGGATCCAGTTCACCCAAATTACTAATGATATTTAATCACATCTTGCTTATAACTCTTCAGTCACATCAGTCAGGGTCCAGTATTCTTTCAGCAGGTCTGTTGAGTCAAACGTCATTGAGCCTTGTGTTTGTTTCAGCTGGCCGCTCTCGACTTCCCACCAAAGAAGCTGTTTAGAAACAGGGACGAGCGAATGGTCGCCGAGCGCCGGACTCACCTGGAGGTAGATCTTTAACATGAACAGCTGCCTACAACCCAGCTGTACACATCTAACCGGGTGAGTGGCCTTAATGTTTTAGCTCATTAACACAGGTGACTTTCTTCTTTGGTTTTCTGCAGCGTTATCTGAGGGACTTGTTCCGGGTGATGCTGGCATCCTCTAGCTCCCCCCTCCGAGCAGACGAAGACGGCCTTTTCCATCTGTCCAAGCGAGATGTCTGCGAGTTCTTGCCGTTCTTCAAAAAAGGCGTCTTTGAGTACAGCAGCCACGGCACCGGCTGACTGCGCCACGCCACAGCGCCGAACAACTCCAACAAACCAAAACATTAAAAGAACTGCTCGGTGCCTTTTTCTCCAACACTGCAGAGCAGGAGAGTCACCTCAGCCGGGCAGAGCAGGGAAAACGTGCAGGTCAGTTTTTCCTCTCCAGCTCATGCTGTCGTCAGACTCGACCAATCAGGTGCCACTCAGCATGAACGTTAAACAGGAAGTTTCTTCAGAGGAAAATGGGACTCTTCACGATCCGTTCACGCAATAAGCATCTGTATTTAAGGTGTTCATGACTGTAACTCGGGCTCAGTGGATCAGGGCATTTTTAGAATCACTTCATTAAACATTCACTCGTTTCAGAAGAGCTGCTTCTTCTCAGTTTATCAGTGATGTTTCCTTTGCTGGCTTTAGACTCTGTTTATGTGCGTCATGAGCGCTTCGCTCAGAACCGCTTTTGCAAAAAGAAGCAGGCAGGTCAATGACTGCATTACCCAGAAACCCCCGTCTTAGTGGTCGTGGTCATGGGGGATGAACACCAGACACAAAGATGGCATCAACAGCAAACCAAGCTCCTACAATCACAGCAGCTGC
>VUQJ01026941.1:0-22128 GCA_015108635.1 Andinoacara biseriatus
AACCTACTGAAAACCGCAGGTTGCTCATTTATTAGTGCTTCATCTTTTCAATAGACGATCATTGCGTGGAGGCGGGGACTGTGGGGCGGCAATAGTTAGTAGTAACGTTTCCAATGACAGATGTGAGAACACCACCTAGCGTTTATAGGGTGGTTGTTGCATGCTAATAAATGTAAAGTTAATCCACAAGACCTGGTGAGAGTACAAGTATTAAGTTTCAGAGGCAATAATTAAATAGAGCCCACTTCAAGGAAACCGAAAGGACCCAGTGAGCAAAGTTTCTTCGTGATGTAGAATGTGTTTCTCCATGTTTTGCAGTTTCTTGGTGTTTTCAGAGTAGAAGAAAACAAGACATCAAACTTGACTGAAAATGTGTTTACCATTTGCTTTTGAGATGAATATGAAAAATAGTGACGGAAAAGAATAAATACTCACCAGAGCTGATGCTCAGAAGACGCTGCAGATCTGTAGATCTAGGAAACTGGTAAGTTGGCAAACGTCTCCCAATGAGAGAATAACACAATTTCTCAGGGTTCTCAGTTCTTTCACTTACCGTGAACACTGAGTCCTCTGTCTTGGTCTGTCTCACATGCTTTAGCCAGAGGGCTGCTCATCATTTTACATGGTAAACAGGAAATAACACTGCACGTAGGGTGCCTTTGCAGTGACCTGGATATTTAACACTCAGAGGACAGATAATGGCTTTTCTCACTGGAGTGTTACATTACATGATCTAGTAAACATATATACAAGATTGAAAAAAAAACTCAGTAAAGTCAGTATTGTAATATGATTTAATTCCCATTAATACATCAATATCACTCTAAAAATGTGGCTTTGATAAAATGCCTTTATGTCCCAAAAGTAGGTTTTAGATTAACTGCATGATCAGGTGATAGTCCTTCAAAGAACAGCAATTAGAATCATGCCAATGCACCCTGTGGTCTATAAGTAATCATTTGTTCACAACAGCTCTGTGTATCCTCTCAAAAACTTCAGAATTAGGCAAGAGCACAGCAGCCTGGGCCAACTGGGGCAAGAGTGTGTAGGTGGAGGTGCGTAAGTACTGAAAAAGGTCCTGGAAGCCTTGGATATGAGCAATGACCTGAGGTGGGACACCCAAAGACTGTCCCAGTCTCCTTAGAGTGTTGATGTTGTCAGCAGAGTCAAGCAGGATGGACAGGTCCTGAACTGAGTCATAGTCGAGCATCTCAATACTCTGACCTGCACAGCATCAGAACATTACACGACTGAACTCATCCTGACAGAAAAATTAGGGTCTTCACACAGTTGTAATGGCTGATCTGAGACATACATACCTTGAGCAATCTCCCATATTTTCTGCAATTTTTGCTCCATCTGATGTTCACATATTAAAAGAGAGAGGGTAATAAATAGGTAGTAAGATCATTGCCTGATTATTATTTTTATATTTTTTTATATTTTATGTTTTTGTTAGTTATTCTTACAATTAACTTTTATCAGCAAATATATTCTTTGACTTTAATCTCAAAATAAATCAAGTGATTAACTGACAGTTGCAGCCCTGGTTAGATAAAAAACTTGAATTTGTATATTGAATTATATATACAATTGCAGCTTCACAAATTTGAAGGTCCTATGGCCTAATAAGCATTGCAAATGATAGTGATGTATCTATAGATATATTAAAGCACTGTACCTCCTGTGTGATGAAGCATTGTTGTTCCTCATGTGTGATGCTGTCTTTATTCTGACTGGAGAGCTTGATGTTGGTGGTGACATTAATCACAATAGAAGTAGGATGCACCTCATTCTCACGGCTCAGTGAGTTTAGACCTCTGAATAGGTTTGTAATAAATGATGAAAAAGATTAGATAAGGACCGATTTAGATAAATGAAAAGCATAGGTGTCATAAATCTCGAAGTACCTTGTTGGATCTTCAGCTGAAACTACCTGTGAAAGGGCCTCTATTGGTGTGGCTGCTCTCTCTGTATGGAACAGAGGCGTATACTGAAGGCAGTCTGCAGTAGATGATGTTCCTTCAGGTTTGGGAGAGTATACAGGAAACTGCTCTAAAAATTGCAGCAAGTGTTTATGATACTCTTTTAGTCATGCAAACAACAGATACTGTAGGTGGGGAGAAATTGCAGAAAAAATAAGCACCATCTGGCTTACTGAATTTTTCAGCAATCAGGAGGAAACCCCAAAGCAGCAGAGCAAGGAGGAAAATCAGGAAAGCTGTTGCTGAACCAATCAGGACCACTGAAAAAGTTTCTTCTTTGACTCCTTAAACACACAGAAAGGCAGTTAACTCAAACTGAATACAAGACTAATAAAGATAAGCAGGAGAAGATGGATGGATGGATGGATGGATGGATGGATGGATGTTCATGACCCTTCACAAAGTAACTCACTCTTCTCTTCTGGGTCTCTGAAATTTTTCTTAGCTGAGCTGGTGGTACTCTCTGTAACCGAACCACAGATAACTTTTTAGCCACATGTTGTTATCATATACTGCTATGCTGTCTATTTCTGGACCTTACGTGCTTTAAAACCTTGAGATGTCAAAAGCAAACACTCTTTATGGACTTTGTCATGACTATAACAAGGTAAGCACAGCAACTCCACTTCCCCAGCCATGCTCCTGAGTTCATAATACCTGCACACAAAACAAGATAATGCTCAGCACAAAATCAAATGCGACTTTTGTTCATGTTGGCACTGTGGCTATAACTCACCCTGGGAGGCACTGTCCACACAGGCTATCACTGATGGGTGAGCATGCTGCCTCCTCACGGCGGTTCAGCAGAGTGCACTGAGTGCATCTTCTGCATGGAGCCACACCTGTTTCAGTGCTGAACTTTCCTTCTTCGCACGGAATACAGACGCCTTCCCCACCATCTCCAAAGCCACAGTCCTGAAAATCGCATGTATTATGGAAGGAGTGAGGTAGCACAAGCAGAAACTAAATGATAGCTTAAGTGGGAGTATATGTGCTACCTCTGAGAGCTCTTCTCCAGGCACACATGCAGGGCATGCAGCACAAGTGCCATTAAGGTGTAAGAACTCTGTCTGATCACAGATAGGCTCAGATTGCACCAGCATACAGCAAACCTAAGGAGACGCACATTTAAAATTGTGAGAAGTAAAAGAAGTCAGAGCCTTTACAAAGGTAACTGCACACGATTAAAATAAAGAAGGAAAATGTGAAAATGCATTGTAAGCAGGCTGCAATACTCGTGTAGCACTTGTTTATGTAAAACTTTTAGGACTTTGATGACTAAATGACTCCACAGGTCAAGATGTTTGTATCAGCCTGTGGCTCAGGGTGTCCTGGTGCCATGTGCACTTATGGACATCCTTATGAACATGGTGTTCACTATGAACAAACTGTGGTTTGCATGCAAGTCCAATAACAGCACACTGCTCAGGTTCAGATCAAGCAGGCCATTCCTCCCAATCACACCCCTCCAGGTCACACTGTTGTTGCCCTCATGAGCATTGAAGTTTCCCAGTAGGATGATGGATGGAGCACCATCAAGCACTCCACTCAGTGACTCCAAGAAGGTTGGGTACTCTGAAGTGTCATTTGAAGCATAAACGCAAACAACCATTAGTGTCCATTCCCTGGCCTGAAGGTGTAGGGAAAGACCCTCTCATCCACCGGGGAAAACTCTGATTAGTTGCCGCTTGATTGTTATGCTATCCACATCAGTGGCACAGGCTCTTTATCAGTCCTGTCTGAATCACTTCTTGGGAAAAATCCATCTTCTTACCTGTGTTTCTTGTCTGTGCAGATTTCCCTGGTATTCCCAGAGAGAGGAGTTTGTGAGTTGAGAGAGAGTGGTGTTTGTTTCTGACTTACCTGTTCTGTGGACTTGGACCCCTACTTTAGCAAGAGAGTGTTGCAGAAGTTTCTAGACTAACCTGTTCTATGGATATGAACCTTACCATCTGGAATACTCACCTTGTTTATTATTGATTATCTGTGTTGTAAATAAACCTGTAAACTTTTAGTTATAATTTCTTTATTTTTTGATACTAAGGAGCCAGACTTGTAATGTATTAAAGTGAGAAATATTTCTCCTTGTTTCTGAAGGGCTGTCAAAGTTGTTTTTGGACATTGGCTGCTTTTTCACTCATTTTCAGCGAGGTCCTTATACCTGACCTGATTTTCAAAGGAATATTTTGAGTTTTTTTTTTTTTTTTTTGTTAAACCACTTAATACAGACCTATGAATCCTCCACGGATCAAAAGGCATGTAAAAGTTTTGCGTCTACACATAAGAGACAACTTACCAAAGCTCCAATTTTAAATGCTATTTTTAGACTAGTGGAGGACAAAAGAAGTGGCAAGCACACACACACAGACAAAAACTGCCTACAGCAGATAAACACTATCAGATCTCAACATTACTGAAGCAGTGTGGGATGATCTTGAAAAAGAACAGAATAAAAGTCAGCTAACATAAGAGTTTCAATAAGCCTAGCGAATTATTCCTGAAGACTACAAGGAAATTAGGAGGAAAAATCGCCTAAGAGAGATCAGGCTGTGTTAAAGAATAAAGGTGGTCATACCAAATACTAACTTTCAAGTTCATTAGATTTGTAAAAAATCTGATTTTGACCTTAATATGCCCATTTATGTTTGCACATGCATCAATAAATTGCCGCACATGTTCACAGTTTTCCTAGCAAAACACACAGACTTGTACAATAACTGCGTTACAGGATTAGGCAGTTGAAGTTAATAAATCTGTTAATGGAAAAAGATCAGACCTACCAAGAGCAGAAATGCACGGAGACGAGCCTCAATTAGGCAAACGCCCATGGTCTTCTTTGATAACCACCTTCCTGCTGCACAAAAATGTCAGCCCTAAAAAGTACATGGTCTTGTGAATGCCAAAATCTAATGTGCAAAGGTCACAAAATATAAGGACAATGATGCATATAAATACAGCTGATACCAAAAACTACAAAGGTCAACACAGAAAAAATATAAAAACTTACTTTAAGTTATCAGTAAAGTTCAGGCAATGTGTCTCTCATAGACTCATTACTGGTTTGATGCTTGCATGTACAGGACTCCGGTCTGTCTCTCCGTGAATTTCCCCCCCAACTCAGCACAGTGAGGCAGTGTTTGGGAATTCCCGTCATTTTACATCATTTGTGACGCAGAAGAGGTTCCCAACCTGACTACCTAACAGACTAATGAATATAAGCCCCCTCACCTGAGTGCCTCACGTCACATCTTGCCTTCTTATATTCCCTCTGGGGAACCCACTTGGCTTCTCTGGAAAGTAGGAGGAGGGAGGGGAATTAAAATGCATGAATGAGACCTTTGTTAACAAAAATATTTAAAAGAAACATATTGTATTTGTTTGAAAGAATATGCAGGCTGGAATGAAATCTTGGATATTACTACCACAACCACCCCGCAGAAGGTAAGACTTATGTTGTGAATTGTGAAAGGATTAACAATTAATAAGTCACACAAAACTGCACAATTGCAATATACTTTTTGACCACTTGGTTGTAGTATAGACACACACACAGAAAACAAGAGATGGAGAATTTAAGTCCCTTGTTTAAGCCATTTTGCCTGCACGGCAGGATATTATGGCATAAAAAAACAGCAATATTGATGGCTTATTTAAAATGTTCAGACTTAAAGGAAAGCTGCACTATGGACTTCAGGTGACCATATGTCACACCTGAGCATATGTCACACAGAAAAGCTAATTAGGTTTGTTTGAACAGTTATCACTAGAGGATGATTGTAGTGCACACATACAATAGCATTACTCTAACGTGTTGTCTGGCATTAAGCACACATCCATGCATGCACAGACACATGCATGCATGCATGCGCACACCAAACACACATGTGCGTGTGCATCCATGCACATACTCACGCACATACTCACGCAGCCCTGTTGCCTCAGGTGGAATATACTTAATTAACCTGGAAATAATCTGGTTGTACAAGCAATAAAAAAAAAAATACCAGATTATGTTTTGTGTTTATAAAACAAATCTCCTGCTTTAAGCTTTAAGCTACTGCGTATATGCTCGGTATCCATTAGAATAAAGTTTCTTTAATACATTTGCACAAAACAGGTATGTCAAATGAAAGCACTTCCTTTATTTTATTTTTTTTACTTTAAGATTTGTCAACAAATCACTTAAATTAATTAATTAATAAAAGGGACTTAAATGTGTCTATAGAAGGCAATTTTTTTGCAGAGGTTTCATGTGGGCATGTTTTAAATTTCCTTGTTTGGTAGTCATGTTTACTGCCTGTGATTAATGAGTAACTCAGGGAACTAAGGGAACAGGGTGTGGAGGTCTTCTTATAGAGTGAAAAGTGACGCTGTCCAGCAGTCTTAGGGCTCAGCTTGCTTAAACCTAATTAAGCTTTAGATTTCAGCCATTTCAAGGAGACCATGGTAAGTCTTCTCTCACACATGTATGTTTATTGTTAAGTTTGTTTTTGTTTGTTAGTTGCTATTTTTTTCTTTTTCAAGGTGAATGAATGACTGTTTCTGTCACCCTTCAGCAGATGACAACTTGACTGGCACAGAAAGTGTTTTGTCTGCTGTCATGAACTCCATCAAAAGTCTGTCTTCTCTGGCCATCGGTTTGTGTATAATCGTGTCAGCATGTCCTCTACATTCATGTAAGATGAACTAATTTCAGAGCGCTTGTAAATTTCTATAATAATGCACGTTATGCCATAAAATTGTATCTGTAAAAACAGAAGAACTTCTAAAAAAAGTTTTAAAATTCCCTCTTTTGGGAAAGTTCACATCTAAATAATAGGAATGACCTGTGAGTGACTGAAAAAAAGTTTTTCATTTGGTCAATAACTTATATTATGCTTTACTCTGTATTCTGTCTTCTCATATTTCTTTCCATCTGTTTAATTTCCTCCCATGTACTAATCTCAGCAGCCTCTGCTAGTACGAGTCTGTGGGGTAAGAAGTTGCTGTTTAAGCCCCTACCTTGTTTGTGGCGGTTACAACCGGGGGTTGTGGTACCAGCCCTCAGAGAGCTAAGTGTATGTGTGCATTTACGACGCACCGTTTTGACAGAATGGACAGGTTTTGATTACAAAGCCCCGGGAAACAAAGAGACAGAGCTGGGACTTGGAGGCAAAAATGGACAAATAATCGTAAAGATATTTGGAAAAGAGTGGCAATGGAAAAATAATCTTACACTGAATGAGTGGCACTCTGTCTGTCTCACCTGGTCAGGGCAAGCTCAGCGGCTAAGAATCTATATCAACAGTAAATTTCTATATAAGGTAGATTTAAAAACAAGCCAGCAATTGTCCAAAAATGGCACTCTCACTCTTGGGGTGTCTCATTATGTAAGTCCAAATGGTGAAATGCACCCAGAGAGTAGCACAAACCTAGTTGGTGAGATTGGTCTGTTTAGGATGTGGGCCAGAGAGTGGAGTGATGAAGAACTGAGCAGCCTGAGCTGTGCAGATGGGGATGTGGTGAGCTGGGACCTAAAGCAGTGGGACCATAACTGCCAGCTTCCGTCTGACAGCAACCTGCACTGTGGTAAATACATTGTATTGTTGCATTTCATGGTTTTTTGGTTTAAGATGTCTTGACTATGCACAGTTTTCCATCTGCACAGGAACCTCCCAACAACATAAGCAAATATTACCTAAGAATTCTCTTTTATTTTTAATTATTTAAGAAAAAGTTTTTAATTGAATGTTCCTATAAAGGATGTTTATCATTTCTGATAATGTTCAGGTAATGGTTCAAATTTGAACTAAGACACAAGTTTTGGTTTGAGGATGTTTTGAGTGTGCTGTTGAGGTCCAAATTCTGAAACATTTTTTTTATAAAGCACGACCCACAAGGGCAATGATAACCATAAAAAATAAAAAATGTTTTCTTAATGCAACTGTCTAAAAACATTTTCAGCCCTGAGATGTTTTTGGAAAATCTTCCTAAATGTGAGTTTTAATAACAAAATGTAAATTCTTTTGAATGCCTCACTTTGAGTTGTTGTGTTGGCGACATTTTTGGAGTAACACATTATAGAAAATATATCCGTCTTCCTGTCCTTAAACTCTTTAAACATTGTTTAGTGATGCATTCATGGCCTTTAGTCAGCTTTGGTGACCTCATGACTTTTCTTCCAAAGACATCATACCAAAATCTTAGTTTTGTTAAATAGTTTTGTTAAATATATTAATAGTATATTGTATGGTCTGAAGGAATAAACCATTCCAATTTAGGACTTAGGCCAAAATGTAAAAAATATTTAGCAATTCTCACCTTTCAGCAAGAAGATTTTTGGTTTTAACCTGTGAAGTTTGTTTGTTTTCCTAAGCCTGCACAGGCTCTCTCTCCAGGTGCTCTGGCTTCCTCCCACAGCCCAAAGACAGGCACATTAGGTTTAAAATGAGCCATTAATGAATCTGAGCTTGAATCTTTGTCCGTCTCTCTGTGTTAGCCTTGCGATTGCAAGAGGGCAGCAGTGTCTACTATTGTTAAAATGTTCCGATAAATCTTTAATTTAAGTTGGTTAGGGCCTAATCTTCTAATAAGGTTGCTGCTAAAGATTTCAGAAAGACTATGAGCAAACATTTTAGAATTATTCAGTAAGGTGCTCACCTCTAGATGTAAAAAAGGTGAAAATTAAATGAGAGGGGAGATCATGTTGCTGCTAATTAACTGCAGTTTGAGATCAAAGAAAATGCAGCCTCACACTGCTATATTTTCATATTTCACAGCAGTTAATTTCATCTTCTTTATTATTTTTTAGCATGGTCACTCTACAAAATTAAAATACAGACATTCATATTTAACACTTCAAACGCTGGAAATCTTGGGGTGTTGCCAGAGGACATTGCTAGAAATTGGGTAAGAAAACCTTACTGGAATGCAAATACTCAAATTTGTCTGTCACAGTAATTGACCATCTCTGTCATCTATTACCAGCTGGAGAGCATTTTCCCCCAAAACACATCTATCTGTACTATCTTTGTGCCATCCCCATGGTAAGATGTTTTTTCATAGCTAAACATTCCTCTCAGTATATCTAAAAATACTCAATGCAAAACAAACAAAAATGCTGACTGGTGCACTGTCATTCTAAATGTGTAACGCTCCTGTCTTTAATGTCTGTTGTCTGTGTTCCCATGCAGCCGTAACTGCTACAGAGTTAATAATTCTGCAGCTCAACACGAACGCCAGCTTCAGGTACACCTCTTTTAGGAGTCCTCAGTGAGATTTTTCCATGGAAAGAAACAGTAATGTTCTCAAAGAGAAGCTAATTAGAGATCAAACAAAATGCTCTTTTAGATGTTATTTTACCAGGAAGTAATTGTCCAGTGCAAGCACTGAGATCAGTCCTGAGGCAAAGAGGGAAGCTGGAAGTAAATAAAACCAAACATCCTGCCAGTAAAGTTCTGAAAGATTTCTGTTTTTTTTAGGGATGGAAAGTGTTGTCACGCTCAGTCTGTGAGAAGTGGTAAGATGAAATTAAAACACACAGAAAAGAAAGATTAATAAATTACAGGATATGTGAGGGATGCAAAAAAGTTCACGTGTAGACTTAATACATGAATTTGGGGTTTATTTCTAGTTCCAGCTGTGAAGTCTATGTAAATGTAACTCCTCCCGCTGATGTTGAACTGGTTCAGACAGAGATTACAGCGTTGCTCAGTTTGCCCTTCTCTTCCCACTTCCTCAATCTGTCAGTTCAGGCTAAGGGCATCATTGTACTTCCTGTGGGCGAGTATCCCCTGTACATTTCACTCTCACATACACATACATGCAAACTGCACCCACTTTTTTAAAATTAGAATTTCAGTCATTGCAGACATAATTAGGACCAGAGCACATTCCCGCAGTTCTAAATACACCTTATTGTACTTAAAGCTTTCTTTCGTTTTTCATTCAGAGCGGTTCCCTGAGGCGACAGAACCTCCACCAACTGTCAGCTTTGGTATCACCACGCCAAGTGAGAATGCCTGTAAAAAATATAAGAATTAGCAGTGCATTGTCTAAATTGATTGCTGTAATTATATTTTGTTATCATGTGCAAGAAAGTCTGCAAGACAATCCTGACAAGCCCTTTTATATCTGCGGGATTTGCAATAAACATGTCATTTAATTTACAGAAGCAGCTCTGACTCCATCAATTCAACCAACAAATACATCAACCACCAGAGAGCCTGTGGATCTCAATGACACAGCTGGTCAGTACACCGACTCACATGAGCCATGTTTATTAATCCTATTTGTCATTGTTCATCGTTTCCTGTTCAGCAAACAGGTTCAGCTGTTTACTTTGTTGCACCTTTTTAAAAAATCAGTGAAGGAAATGGGCGATGATGGGCGATCTGCACAAGGACCCTGTTAAACAATAAAACGTTCACATCACTGGTAAAAAAAGACACATGTGGCTTCCACTTCCACGCTGTAAAGTTTTAACTGTCTTTGCACCCCTGCAGTTGGACCAGATACATTCTTTAGAGCTGAGTTGGTCATAAATATGACTGGCAGCCCTGTGAACTCAAAGGACATTATTGAGAAATGGGTAAGACACTAATACAAATGCACTGGAAAACTACCTAAACAAACAAACAAACAAATGGTTTGAGTAAATTTGCTTTGTTTTTGGCAAAAGGTGAAAGAGCATTTAGAAGTGAATAAGACAATGACGGTATTGAATCTTGTTGTAAAAGACGCTGCTGGCAGGTGGGTGCAATAAGATTGCATTTTTATTGTATATTGTAGAGTTGAGTTGTTTTTTTTTACATATTTGTCACAGAAATATGTTCTTCTATTAATTTATAGGAACATAGAGCATTATTCTGATTTAATGGTGAGTATAAACTCAATTATAATACCAAGACAGCTCCTATAGAGCGGTTGTGTAAATAAATTGTAATACTAAAAAAAGAACTACTGCAGTCAGGCTTTAATATGCTCTCTGTTTCCTTCTTTAGACTTCCCATGACCAGCAAAAACAGTAGGTGACAATGAATATGGAAGAAAGAAATATGTCCATGTCTGTTTCTTCATTTAAAATAAAATTAGGAACCGCTCTTGCTCAAATCAATGTCTCTGTATCTACTAATTGCATATTTCATCAGCAGATATTACTGTGCCTTCCATGTTCAGGAATACAACGAAAACAGAGTTTCAGAAACTGAAATCTTAATTCATGCTGCCTTGGCACCAATGTATCAAAACGGCTCTACTATTATCCAAGCTGTGGAAGTGATAGTCAAACACATAGGTAAGCTGTAGTTTTGATACAAATAAAAACAGAAATGGAGATTTAGTTACGAAAGACTGACATCACTTTTGTTTTCAGTGCCAGAAAACTGTTTAGAAGATACGACTTTGACAATCCATGGAAAATACACATGGCCTGAAGAATTTCCACAAAAAATCCAAGAAATAGGATGTATTGACCCAACATCAGAGAGAGCCTTCAGACTCTGGTAAGACATTATTATGTTACTAACCAGCAGATTTAATATTTGACCAGAGGCAATCACTCTTTAATGGCACTGTTTATCAGACTGTTCAAAAATATTGGAGGTTTTATTGCTTTATAGCACATTATTACACGATATCGTCCATATAATTATGATGTAGGCCTATATGATTGCTGAGATCATTGAGATAAGAGTTAATTCATAGTTGTCTGACTGTGAAACATCCGTTTATCTTCATAAAATACTGTTCTTTGTATCTTCTTTGTATCTTGTTCTTTTAACTTGGTCAGATCTTGGTGGTTTTTGTCGGCGCAATCTGTTCCCACACAGACAGCTCAGCAGGAGGAGAAAAGTTCCTCATATAATGCTCTGTTTCAGCCACTCCATCACACCATGTGCAAGTTCTGATCCCACACATGTAACATTGATGGATCGCTGCCAGCCTTCAGCTCAATCAGAAAAGAATCAATTTCCTTTAAGTGAATTATTAGTGCAATGAAGGGTTTCATTTTTTATGCTTCAGTCACTGCATTATCGTGAAGCGGAAATGACTGTGTGATAAGGGTAATGGGTTTTATGGTCTCTTAGTGAAAAATGAAGGCGCTGAGGTTTATTAAGACAATTTCAGCAGAGGACTGTTTTGTTTGTTTTTTTGTCAGTGTTTTCAGACACCAGCAATGATTTTACTAGTTTAAGAACAAAAAAATGGATAAAATGCAACTTTGTCCAACAAATTAAATGAGATCAGATCAAATCATGAAGAAGTTTAATGTCTTCTCTTTTTATTACTTCTCTCTGATTCTCTTCTCTATTTAGTAAGTTAGACATTGAAACTGACATGACCAGCTGGGCTGACCCTTACATGAAGAACTGCAACCAACATCTAACAATATCAGACCTTAACAATATCACTGTCACTCCTGGTAAGAGGATGAAAAAATGCAGTCTGATTTTCTTCCCATTTCTTCACAGGTTTAAAGGAAGCAAAACAAAAATTAACTCTAGTGTTAATGATTTCCAGATAATGCGGCTAAGGTCGTGGACATGATCCAGGACCTCGTGGATATTCAGTTAAGTAATAGTTCGGAGCTCTCGCCCTCCCACCTGGAATCTGTGGTGGAAAAGCTCAGCGAAGTTGTTGACGAAAGCGTCGTTAACTCTGCTGTAGGAGCCGACATTGTCAGCATTGTTTCTGAGATTCTGCTTTCCGAAACTGACGTCACTCCAGTTTCGAACAAGTAAGGAAAAATGAAAGTTGGATATGACTCCTGTTTGTGTGTAATCTTCTACAGCAGTGGTTCCCACAGTGTGGCCACTGCAAATGGGCTGCAGTATCAAAAGAAATTCAGTTTGAAATTACTCACGAGTATGCATAGTTACATATTTATACAAATGCATTTATTTATATAAAAAGTGAATTTTCTGGTTTTTAAGTGGGCCGCAGCACTCTTGACTCTGGGAACCACTGTTCTACAGAAATGTACTGTGCATTGTTTCTATCAGTTAATTTTTTTAATTTTTCTGTTTTTTCTCCTTTTAAAAGTTTCCTAAATCTAACAGATAAGATGGGGGACAACATGGAATTTCACGGTGAATCTGCAAATTTAACAGCTCCCTCGCTGGGATTTTCCATGATCAATGTGGATCCAGATGAATTCAGTGGTCTCACCTTTGGTGCGACCATTGTTTTACCAACTATGAGCCCAGAGGTGAGAGGCTGTAAATATTATAATGAAGAGAAAAGCAAATCTTTTACATGAAATACTTCCTTTAGTTACAAAAAAAAGTTCCAAAAGCTAATTAAAGGGTATATTAATAAAGTCAGTGCAAAAATGAATAAATGTTTCCACCTGACTGCTTATAGGGCATTTTCAGTTGCAACAATGCCCTTGAAAATAAAGGTAACTGTTCTAAGAAACATTGTGGCCTCAAGCAATCATGGCACATTAGGTTTTAACCAGAAAAGCTCCATGAGCCATACAGGTAGTTCTAACGTAATCTGCAGTAATGTGACCCTGTTTCTTTCTCAGATGTTTGTGGACCAGGGCTTTGTGAATAAACCACATCCCACTGCAAATGCAACCATCTCTTTGCCTTCTGCACTCAACAGCTTTTTCCCTACTGGAGTTAGAAATACAACTCGCGTTCAGTTTCAGTTTTATGGAACACATGAGCTTTTCCAGGTACTTTATTCTTCTGTTGTCATTTGTCATTTTGTTTCTTAATTGTTAGTCTCATATTTTTTTTTTTCAAAAATACAGTTTGCTTGCTCTAATCTTTACATCTTTCACTCTTTAGAGGAAATGTGCTTTGTTTCTGTTGTCTATAGCATAAATACATAAAGCTAGAGTGAGGAGAAAGTAAAACTACAGAAAACTATATTACATCTGGCTCCTTGTAACAGGGGCAAGTAAAGGTTTTGCATGGACATTAAGTGCCACATGATTTCTTGGCTGGATGCAGTGACCTCCTGTGGTAGCAGGCAACAATTTACACTACCGCTTTTTACAAAATTAACAAATAAGAGAGGTAGCTAGACTCTGCTACCATTACTAACTTAATGTGGTTGTTGATGTGACAACCAATTTGTTTTAAACAGGATGCGGACATAAACAATGCATCACAGAGCAACTGGACTTTAAACTCATATATAGTATCTGCCAGCATCAACGACAGCCATGTCATCAACCTGACAGATCGAGTGGTGGTGACCTTAAGTCATCATAATCCCAAAAAGGTGACATACCAACTGCTTTTCAGTGTGTCAGCAATATGAAAGTGTGCGCGAGACTAATATCATGATCCCTTCCCAACATTTACAGCCACAGGACAAGGTACAATGTATGTTTTGGGATTTTCAGAAAAATGGTGAGTTAAACAATATTTATTATATTGTATATACTTGGATTTAGATGACTGAACTGAGCCTTATTGCCCTACTTCTGAACTTTCCAAATGCTGGACGCTGCGCATCTGTTGATGAGAAGGTTTAATCAAGCAATATGAGTATATATGTGTGTGTGTGCGTGTGTGTGTACATGCATGTGTGGGTGTATCTTTGCTGGTATGTGTGTCAGGTGGGCGGGGTGGTTGGAACAGCAGCGGCTGTGAAACTCAGAGTATTTCTTCTCATCAGACCAGCTGTCTTTGTGATCACCTCACACATTTCGCTGTGCTAATGGTGAGTCATCAATCTGCTTTTTATAGATTTAACCAGAGAACAAACTCCTGCAAGCACCAACATACTGTGTACAATCTGGTCAGTGCCGACTGCTTGGGTGTTTTTCTGCCAGCGATGGGAGATAGTGGTATTAAAGCCACCACGTGTAAAATAATTTGTTAACATCATATTATTAGTTTTCAAATAGCTGTGAGAAGAAAAGCCCCGCTCTCTATGTTTGTGTCTTCTTAATACCATTGTAGGGGATGCCAGTGTTGTACAAGCTGACATATATTTACTTACAAACATTTACTTTTATGGTTTTTTGTTTGTGTATTGTGTTTCAGAATGTAGACAGAACCCCTCTCAGTAAGACTGATGAAAAGATTCTGACAGTGATGTCATTTCTTGGATGTGGTATATCCTCCATCTTTCTGGGCCTCACCCTCCTCACCTACCTTATATTTGAGTAAGCTACTTAAACTAATGCTAATTATACTGACTTTGCATTGCAGTGCACGATATTTCTATTGCGAGCTACAATTAATTTGGAGGTAATTTGGAGCATTCAATGATTTATTTGAGTTGTTCTTTTTCCACGGTGGAATGATTGTACAGCACATGTTTTTAATTACTTTAAAAAACAATAATAAAGTGTACATACCAACTCAATATATACATACACACATTTAAATCTTTTAATAAGTGGTCCTGAAGGTTCTACAATATGTTTTAACTTGACAAGGTCAAGGCCTATTAACTTCTCATTGAGTGATCATGGCTGACTACAACATGTAGTTCACCTTTGGCAGCATAAAAAGGATTTGTCTGACAGCACTCATTGGTTTGACTAATACTTAGAACAATGGGAAAGTCCAAGGAACTCAGTGAAGATCTAAGATGGGTAATTGTAGATTTACACAAGTTGGGAAGGTCTGTTGGAGCAATTTCTAAAAAACTCCAGATTCCAAGATCACCTGTTCAAAGTGAGCATGAGTTATTCATATGTGTCACCACTGCGCTAAGTTCTGAAAGAAGACCCAAACTGTCACCCTCAGATAAGAGGAAATTTAGGATGTTTAGGATGCTCGGGAACCACCAAGGCGCTAGCCGGCCATGAACTGGAAACAAACATCACTGTCCACAGTGAAGAGAGTTTTACATCACCATGGTGCCTAACAAGAGAGAAAAGCATAAATTTGCAGCTGCCCACATGGACAAGCCAAATGCCTTCAGGAGAAAAGTTTTATGGTCGGACAAAGATTGAGCTATTTGGCCACTATGACAAGAGGTATGTTTGGAGAAGTAAAGGGAACCTACAATTGCTGAACCAGCTGTCAAGCATGGTGGTGGTAGCAGCATGCTTCTGGTGTTTTGCTGCCAGTGGTACTGGTTCATTGCACAAAATGGACAGAATAATGAAGGAGGACTACCTCCAAATTCTTCAACTTCACCTCAAGTCAACAGCTAAACGGTTGAAACTTGAATACATTGCATGATCCAAAAGGAGAATGATCTGAAACGCACATCAAAACTGATTTTGGAATGGATAAAGCAGGCTAACATTAAGCTTCTGGAAAGATCTTCCCAGAGCGCTGACCTCAACCCTATTGAAAAATTGCAGACTAAGCTTAAAAGCCAGGTCCATGCCAGGAAACCAGCCAATACTGGCAAGAAAAGTGGTCAAAATATTCAGCCAGAATTATCCCAGAAGCTTTTTGATCGCTACCAAAAGCATCTGGTTGAAGTGCAACTTGCAAAAGGACATTTAACTAAATATTATTGCTGGTGTATGTATATATATTTGAGCCTGTATGTATACTTTGTCACAAGAACAAATAATACATAAAACATAATGACACATAAAAACTCAATATCAATGGTACATAGTGGTATTTTTGGAGTGCCTTTGAAAGTATCGGTCTATATTGGGGTCTCACTCACTCTTTATTTGAAACAGGAAGCTGCGAAAAGATTACCCATCTAAGATACTCATCAACCTGTCAGCTGCACTGCAGGGGCTGACCATGCTCTTCCTTGTTAACACTTGGCTCTCGTCCTTCTCAAACTACGGTCTGTGTATTTCCACTGCTGCAATGCTCCACTATTTCTTGTTGGCCTCCTTCATGTGGATGGGCCTGGAAGCCGTGCACATGTATCTTGCATTTGTCAAAGTCTTCAACACCTATATTCCATCTTATATCCTCAAGTTCTGTGCTATAGGATGGGGTAAGACACATTTTAATGTGTATTATGTGTAAAAATGTGTATTAGAAATACATTTACCAGGAATGTTCAATCTTTAGTCGTGGCTTACTTGTACTGTCTGTGTGAAATAAAACCTCAACTCTCAAAATAGGTCAAAATAACTGAATTTATTTATTGTCAAATGAGATGAATTCAACAGGACAGGTTTGAATAATTGCAATGGATAAACAGAATAAAGTTGGATGTTTTGTGTTCTCACAGGTATTCCTTTAGTTATTGTGAGCCTGGTCCTGGCCATAGATAAAGATGCCTATGGCAATCTTGCACATGGAGAAAATAAAATGGTCCCTTATTCCACTGATGCTTTGTAAGTAGTGCAGCTCTGGAGTATAACTGAGACAAATGCTGGCTTAGAAATGCGATCAATCTAGTTTCAATAAACAAATCTAGACAGCGCTGATTTGCACTGGTTAGTTTATGGGGATGAATGCACAATATAATGAAAACAATGAAGTTGGCATAGCTAATTTGCCATGTACATTTTAGTTAATGAACAAGTCATCTCTCAGATAAATGAATTATGTTGCTGACATTGTCATTGATCCCAGTGTAAATTATATTTTGACTGATCCTATTTGCCTCGTCTTCCTACAGCTGCTGGCTACAGAAAGATGTTGTCTTCTACGTGACAGTGGTGGCATTTATTGGACTGATCCTGCTGTGCAACATGTCTGTCTTCATCATGGTTCTGATCCAAATTAAACAGATGGGGTCCAATAAACTGCTGGCAAAAAGCCAAAGCTCTGTGCTCGATTTGAAGTCAGTTGCCAGTCTCACTGTCCTGTTGGGCCTGACGTGGTTTTTTGGCTTTTTTTCATTTGGGCCAGCCAGAGCAGTTCTGGTGTACCTGTTCACTTTCCTCAACAGTTTGCAGGGTAAATCTGATTTGTAGTTGCTATTAACTTGGCACTAATCACACAAGTGTGAGTAATTTACATCACTTTTGTAATTCTTTATTGAATTTTCCATTGATTTTAAAATTGTGGTTTCTCATTTGACAAAGAAGCAAATTTAAAAATTGTCTTTTTAGAATTAGCGCAAGTATTAAAAAAACCTTAAGAGTGTTTTCAAGGCTAAGCAAAAGAGATGAACTAAAACACCTAAATCTATATCCCTTTTTAAATGTCAAATTAAAAAAGAAACAACAAACTGAAAGTGATTGTTTTCTCTTTTTTTTTTGTATAGGCTTCTTTGTGTTTTTGTTTCACTGCTTGATGAAGGAAAAGGTGAGGAAACAGTGGAGAATCCACTTGTGCTGTGGACGTTTGAGACTCAGTGAATACTCAGGTACCCACCAAAACAATGCATTTTGACATATGGTATATAGCAGCATAATAGCCACAAGGTTGAAGTACTTTCAAGGCAGATGATCCAGTTTTTTTTATTCCTTGTTTTCTGTGTTCAGACTGGAGCCGCTCTGTGACTATGGGGGACCGCTTCAAAAAGAAGAATCTCGTTAACTCGGATTCACTCGCTTCTGGCAGCTCTCAATAGGTCTCTGACTCCTCATCAAGAGCAGCGTTAAACCACCACCATCACCACCAGGGGGCATGAGAAGGCAATTGGATGATTTCTTCAACATTGTTCCAATTTTGTTGTTGAATTACAAACACAAACCGAAAGGTTAAGAGATAAACACCTCACTGTGTGTTATGTGCAGGGAAAGCTAAAATACATCTTAATTTCAGGGAGAAAATGGGTCCAGAGGCAATCTTTAATGTTGACTTAAGCTCAGTCATGAAATTTATGAACTGCATTGCACCTGTGAGAGTAAAAATTATGTTGTGAAAAGCCTGCATTCATTGTGAAAACAGTAAAAGTCTTAAAAGCCTTACAGTTCATTTTCAAGGTTTAATTTAGTCCTTTTTTTATATTGTTCCAGTGTAGTGCTGTTTGGCAAGCGTTTATGTTGTGCTTGTAAAGAAAAGCATAAAAGTGTTGAGTTAATGCAATGTTATGCACATCAGATTCTAATCTATTTAAATGTTTGACAATAATTCAAAGATTGGACAATAATAGGTTTTATTCCAATAGGTTGCTAATGTAATAGTGATTTAGTTGACTTTTCAAAGTATATTTTCTAATAACCTATGAAACATTTGTCATTGCTTACCACTGAATAATGAAAGTGCAGCCTTGGCATTGTTCAATCAGAGAACCTGAACATTGTTTTGTGTCTGCATACCAGAAGAAATTTAACCCATGGCTTGATTTTTTATTTTTTTTTTGGTAACTAAATAAAACTGAGAACATCTTATTATTGTTTCATTTGAGTGAGAATTTATGATTACTACTGATGATACGCTTATGTTACTACACCTACACAGACACTTATATTTAAGTGCAAAATCTGGGGGGTGGAAGCAGAGAAATCTACAAGTTACTTATAGACCCCCAAATCTATGGCCATCCACTTGGAAAATTAATTATTTGATTTTTCTGCTGTGTGACATGTTTCATAGGGAAACTCAGATCACTTACAAGCTACAGTTGAACTGAAAAAGCTTTTTGACACTGTGACTGCAGATTGTTTTAAGCTTTAGCTTGTCGTTCAGGTTCTGAGGAAACCTGTTCGATAGCATTCTGTTCATAGCTCTCATGTGTTCATGTGTGCTCGCACGCCCACCCGGGCTGCCACATCCAGTAACATCCGTCTCTGTGAGAACGTTTTATCTAAAGCAGAAAAGAAGAAGAGAAAACGTTTGACGTTGGCTCTTTGAATCAAAGCAATAACTCGGATGCTTAAACAGAAGGCAAGGGACATTTTTTCCAACAATTGCTTCTCATTATTGCTTTTATCAACCAGTCAATGCTAGGTTGCATTTCCTGGTCACCTTTGTTCATCATCAGGTCAGGTAAGAGAAAGGAGTTATTAAAAATATAACTAAAGCAGATTTTCATTCACAAATAAAGTCCTTAGTTCAATGATTTTCCAGGCGTTTATCATAATTTTGTCTTCTGGTACACTGGGGTTTTTTTGTGCACCATCAAATATGTTTCTGGGTTATCAAATATGAGTTAATGTTAGCAGTAGTTATCATTTATGGACCTTAAATTTAAACAAAGTAAAAGATATTCTTTCCAGTCTTGTTTGTGTTCAGTATTTGTACATATTAATCAGCATGTCAACACTGTATAATATGAGTCATCCAGGGAGGCCAGAGGATCTTTTTATTTCTGTCTTTTTAAACAATAAATAAATATACTTGTGGTTAAAAATGGATCAGATGGGATGTGGTATAGCTGTCAAAGTATATAAAGTACATGAACGTGAAAATCTTTTTTTCAAGTAACAAGATTGATAATGACACTAACTTGTCAGGAAATAATAAATAATAAACCTTTTTCATCCTCTAAACCTTTAAAGTACAACTGCTACATAAGGGTTTGAGCTGTCTATTGTTTGATTGTGAATAAATCAAAAACATCCTGTATCATCTGTTTACCAGTCACAGCTGACCCATGGAGGAAAGAACAGACAGTCCAATAGCCGTTAAGGTGGAGAAGCACTCCAACTTTGTCATCCTGACATACTTCCAGGGGGACATTAACAGCATGGTGGATGCTCATTTCAACCGTGCTCTCAAAAAAGATTACAACCCCAAGGAGCCAGCAGCAAAGACAAATAAATTCAATAAAGCTATTAAACTGGGTAAGAACTTAAATGTAACACTGCATCACTTTACTCTAAACAGCACAGTTAGTCCAATTTATTTTCACTGTATGACTTATGTCTTTGTCCCTACAGAGAAAACAGTAGACACTTGCCAGGCTGGTGCTATTGACTCCTACTCAGAGTCACAGGTCTCACCTATGTCAGACCGTCTGCTGACCATCACTACTGCAAACAATACTCGTAGCTCCTGGCCCACATTCCCTACCAGGACTGGAGAGGGCCCAGGGTTGCCAATCTCATACTCCCTGTCCCCAGATGGGTTGAGTCTGACTGGACAGCAATATGCCTCATCCCTGCTCAACCTGCTGCACAGCGACCGGGGAGAAATGGGGCCTGTTGCCTCCAGTTCCAAGCCGGAGTTGCTTCCCAGCTGGACAATACCTCAAGGGTTTAGAGAGTCTGTGGATCCTGCTGCAGCCTTTGAACAAGGTAATTCTGCAGCCGTAACACAGAATTTCTACAAAAGCTTCCAGCTAGAAAAATTATGATAATTTCATCTGAGATAGAGAAATCCTTTACAATAAGGTTCACAAAATCCTTGTGGGGGTTGAAAGAAATAGAGAGATTTCCAAAGACTCACTAAATAATCCCTGGCAGTCTCATTCCAAAATGGAATCAGTGCAACATAGTGGCATCTTTACATTAGATCAATGAGCTTCTGTATATAACCTTGTAGATCTAATGTAAAGATACCACCAAGTTGTTTTATTGTTATTATTTTTTTTTAGTAGATTCCAGTATTTTGGATTTTGACACACAATAAAAAATTGAAGTAAAGATATTTGTCTTTACTTCACTTGTTTCTCTGAGTCCCCCAACTTAAAATTGAAAGTTTGCTTACATTTGAGCCCTTTTCTAACTGAAAAATGAACCAATTCTCAAAATGCTTCTTACCAAAATGTCCCCCACACCCCCAAGTTTTTTTTTTGTTTTTTTTATCTAAATCACTACTTTCTTAACCCTGGAACACTGACATCAGGTGATTTTCACCCATGTGAAAGTGAGAGTGATAGTGTTACAGAACTCACATTAGTGTTCAAGGGTTAATGAAAATGGTTGAGAGCTAAGAGCTCAAAGAAAATTTGAAGTTAATACAATAAATTTAGAGAATTAATATTCTTACATTCGCTTTGATCCCACTGAATTCACAGAAAAAGTAGTATGCTTTACGTTCCCATAATATTGAGTAATCATGTGCCATTTTGCACCTGATCCAGAGCTAATTTACAATTGTGCAGGTCCATAGACGTGCAGGAGCTTACCATTTGACAAACGACAAACTGCGATTGTCTAATCATTTTTTGAAGTTTATGATCTTTGTTAATTGTTGTTGCTATTTGGCTTCCTTACTTCTAGCATTCAGGAATGAACCTATTCTAAGAAATGCTACAATGTTAAAAAAGAAAATATATATATATATAATATTACTATATAATATTACTGTAATATATATATATATATATATATATATATATATATATATTAAAATAATATTATTTATTTTTATTTTATTTTTTATTTATTTTTTTTTTATTTAAATTTATATTTTTTTTTTTTTTT
>VUQJ01026944.1:5759-16715 GCA_015108635.1 Andinoacara biseriatus
ACAAAGTGATGGAATGATGCTTCTAGCAATACGGAATCAGAATGACCAGAAAACTAATAATCAACAGGCATCCCCACTGGCTTTTAGAAGGACCCAGGATCCTCAGACTGATTGATATGGTCAGTTTGTACAAACAGCATCTTGAAGATTTAGGAGCAGAAGCACCACCAGACATCAGCAGCACCAGGCTAAGGGAAACGCTCACCATTTTGTGTATGACATGTCTGTCGCATCTTCTGGCGTTAATGATGCAAGACTGGATGTTTTTGCCAGAAAACAGAGGCCACACTAAGCTATTCCTCCAACTGAAGCAGCTCTAGTGCAGCAGAATGGGTTTACTACCAGGCAGATTGTGTGTGGAACCAGTCAACACAACATCCACCAGAAAGGTGAGAGCTGACACATCTTGTAGACAATGCTTTCCCCCATTCCCAAAAGTTGTCAGCAGCTGACTAAGTATGGATACAAATCAGACTGCAGGGGAAGGTGCAACTGCATTCCCAACACGTTTCCAATTTGGATTTCCTTCTAAAGTTGCCAGTTCACTATTATTATTAAGAATGTGCCATTTATAGTATTATGTATCACAGTATAACATATGTCCAACAGAATCATAAAATTGCTGGACATATTGTTTTTAAATAAATACAATTAAAACTAAAGACAAAACAAGGAAATAGCCTCTCAACATTTGTTGGGCTCCGGCAGGGCTCATCCTGTTCCTCCTTGCACATTGAGCAGATACAGGTCCTGCTGATGGGTTAAAGATCATCTATGGCCCTTCCCAGCTCTCCTAGTGTAACTGTCTGCTGGAATCTCCTACATGCTCTTGAGACAGTGCTGGGAGACACAGCAAGCCTTCTAGCAATTGGTTGGACAACCTGTACAACATCTGTAGAGTCCATTAATGACACTGACCATAGCCAAATGCAAACCTGGTTAGAAAAGATAATTTGGGGTTGTCTCATTGTTTCCCCTCTAGTGCACCTGTTGTTAATTTCATTAACACCAAAGCAGTAGAAACTGATTAACACCCCCTGTGCTACTTAACAGAGCAGATCAATATCCAGATCTTTAACTGACTCAATGCTAAACTCTGATTAAAAAGTGTTCCTTTCACTGTTTTGAGCAGTATATGATACACACATCCAACTACATTTCTTTATTTTGTGCTTCTCAGGTTGTGTGACACCCTCCAACCCCACTCCCAACCTCGACACGCTGCTTATTAACATTAAAGCAGCTCCACACCTCTAACAAGCAACAACTAATCTTATGTAAAGCTCTTAGTCTAGTGAAGCCCCTGGGCAAAACAGACATGTTTTATAATTGGCAGCTCCAGATTAATGCATGACTACACTTTGCCTCCAGAGGAGCTCAGTGGATCTATCAAAACTCAAAATGTTCTTCCAGCCATTTGTAACTCTTGTTAACCAACTATCATTGAAGGCTGACTGATGCTTAAATGTGTCACTTTGTCACTGCAGCATGTTGCTTTATGGGGACGCTGCAACAGTAGAAGAACATCCAGATGAATTCTCAGGGTCCAACAAGACAACATTTGGGATTTTCAAATGGCAGACAGAGAAACTCAGTTTCCTTGTTGTTTTTTTGTTTTTTTATGAAGCGCTTTAATAGGATATAACATAAATGTGCAGAAAGTCAGACTACAATCAAAAATAAAGACAAAGAAAATAAGCTCTTTTTAAAATACATTTCTGTGTTCAGTCTGAAATCTATTTAATGTATTTAGTCTTCTTCAGTTTCTCGGTCATCTCGGCAACTAATCAACCACCAATGTTAAAAGCAAAACAAAAAAAGTCAGAAATTAAAGGTCTTTCAAGTCTAATTGATGACCCAGAATGTTAAGATGAATTCAGCAAAAGTCTTTTTTAAGGTCAGGAAAGCTTCAATACATTGTGGCCTTTTAAACATCAGTGTGAATGATTCTAGCAGATGCAGGTAGAGTTAAAGTGTAGCCCAGCCAGTTTGATGATTTTCACCCAGTGAATCACCACCCAGAGCACTGACAGTAACTTTGGGTCCTGAAGGGTGGGGAGGGGCCTGGAGCATATCACAGCTGCCATAGCGACCCCAGAAGAGGAGGGAAGGAGGGAGGGAGGGAGGGAAGGAGGGATGATTTCCTGAAACAATTTTAGTTGTAAAACACATGAAGCATCCTGTGAGTGCTACACAATCTGCTTTAAGGAAAACACTGCTCGTGATGTGATGGTATTACTGACACTAGTTTGTGAACTATTTGTAATTCAACAAAGAGAATTCAAAAAACCAACAAAGATGTACATTTAAATGTTTGGGCTGCATGTGAACTGCAGTGCTATCTGTGGTTCTGTTGGCTCTTCCTTACTTTGTACTTTCAGAATAATATGATCAACATATGAAACATTAAGACTCAAAATGTCAGCTACTTTTTACATTTGCAACTGTTAAATTGTCACAGTCTGAACCTGCAAAAAAAGCATGTAATGTGTCATGTAAATGCATTTTTAAGCGGTTTATGTGTGAGGAAGACAAAAATGTGTGAAGGAAAAAAAACAAAAACACTTATTTGTGTTATTCATGAAGTATTTCATACCAAACTAGAATCTGTAGCAATTTATTACATTTTTTTTTTCATTTTCTTTCCACACTTAACGTATGATTTCCTCGTTATTTCTTTAAAAATCAAATGTAATGAGCTTTCGTTTAATAACAGAAACTAACAGATTCTTCCATTTTAATTTTTATCTGTTAATTTGGGGCTTTTGTCCAAATATAAGTTTCGTTTACAGCCACAGTTCTAGGAAAACGTTTTTTGTCCCCTTCCTGGTTTGTTTTATGATTTCTTTTTTTTCTTCTTTTTTGCATATATGTCATAATTACATGTTTCAGATCATCAAACAAATTTTAATATTCGACGAAGATACCCAGAGGAAATGCAACATGCAGTTATTAATTGATGATTTTATTTATTAAGGGAAAACATTATCTAAAACTACCTGACCCTGTGTGAACAAGTATTTGCCTCTACACTGGTTGGCAGCAAGAACTGCAGTCATCCGTTTGCAGTAGCCAGCTCTGAGTCTTTCACGTCGTTCTGGGGGATTTTGGCCCACTCTTCTTTGCAGAATTGTTCTGATTCTGCCACATTAGAGGATTTCTACACCTGGATGGCCGGTTTAACGTCATGCCAAACTATCTCAGCTGGATTTGATCCAATTGTCCAGGTCCTGAAGCAGCTAAGCAGCCCCAAACCATCACACTACCAGAGCCATGTTTAATTTTTATTTGATGCTCTTTTTATGGCAATTACGTTTTCGTGTAGGGCCAAGTAGGTTTGGATAGCTTTTTTCCCTTAAAAAATGAAATCAGTATTTAAAAACTGCATTTTGTATTTACTCAGGTCATCTTTATCTAATATTACAATTTGTTTGATGATCTGAAACATTTAAGTGTGACAAATATGCAATAAACTAAGAAATCAGAAAGGGGCAAGTACTTTTTTTTTCATGGCACTGTAAATAATACTGGAGATAAGTAGAAATCTCAAAGAAAGTGGAGCTGGTGTCGTGATTTTTACTTGTACTAGTGTCTACTTGGGAGGGGAGTGTGTGGGTCCTGACGGATGGATGGATGGCAGGGTGACAGTGAACAGATGGAGGCTGTGATGGATTGCAGTGACATTAAATGTGAAAAAAGGAGCCAGGACCCTCGGTCAGAATACAGGAGACGCCACAGCTCTGCACGCCTCGTACTCCTTCGATTACAACTCTGCTGCTATATTGGCATGGCTGTTTATCAGAGGCGCTGTGCAAAAGCAGTGCTGAATGTCAACTGTCAAAACAACAAGTTTGTATACTGACCCCCCCCCTCGTATTCTCATGTTTGTGTCTATTTGTCTTTCTTTCACTTCACTTCAGAGACGCAAAAACATGTTTTAATCTAGCAAAGAGGAACCCCAGCGACTGAGAGAGCAATAGTTCATGATGGAGAAATAAGCACAAAGATGATAAATCACATTGTTTGATTGTTCTTATCAGAGAAATCGATTTATGAAGACAGAAAACGATTCTCGTGTCTGTAAATCAAGTTTGGTCAATCTGCCTCTGAGGATCAGCTGGTCTCTCAGAAATAATTCCTGTAACGATAACTAGCAAGAACAAATACTTGTTGATGTGTCATATCAACAAAATTTGTTAATTAGGGAGAAATAGTGTATCCAAGTATGAAATAAGCAGGTTTTTACATGATGTGGAAGCTCATCCCTGGCTCAGTCTCCAAGTAAATTGAGAAGATGCCAAAAGAGAATCTATTGGCACAGCAAACACCTCATAAGCTAAAGGTGTGCAACGTTAGCAGTAGACAAATCTGCCTCAAAAACAAGACAATGAAGGTGTGATCTGAATACTAAACACTGACAGTGCTCACAGTACTGAGTCATGGCAGCAGGTTGCTCACTCAGTCAAATGATGCACTCACTATTTGCCTAGCTGCACTTTTTAAGCAGGTGGTTTGACTGATTGTGCAACTTGATTGGAAGTTGGACGGGGTACTAATTTCAAACCAGCGTTGCTAAGGAGATTTTTAATACATCATTCTCATGTCAACTGATTTCCTCTTGCTAGTGACAGCAGCGTCACAAGGTCTTTTTTTTTTTTACAAATTTGAATTGCACATGAAAACTCAGGTATGACTGTTTTACCCACATATGCTGAATTTATAATGCTGAGCACTAATAGATGATTTTGTGAAGCAGTCTAGGAGGAATCATCTGCTTCTGAATGTGAAGAAAACCAGTCAAATGGTGAGTGACTTCAGAGAGAAAACGATGACTTCACAGGCTCGCGTCTGTCCTGGAACAGGATGTGGTGGAGGAGTGAAAGTATGTGGGCATCCACTGGGAGACTGATACAGAGGCTACATACAAGAAGAGGACAAGCAGGCTGCATTTCCTCATGGAAGCTCAATGTGTGCCACAAACTGTTGAAAATGTTCTATTAGTCTGTTGTTATGAGTTGTTATGACTGTACTGTTGCTGTCTGCTGGAGGAGCAGCATTGGACCTGGTGACACCAACAGACTGAAGCTGGACACACAGCGATATCTTGGCAAACAACTTTAATTTGTTCTGTGACCTTGCTCATAACTTAATTTGATTGTATGTCAAATCAAAATTTCCCATAGAAATGAATTGAAATGTCATTAATCCCCCCCCCCCAAAACCACCACAATTTCTTTTTTACGTTTATTAATAAGAAAAATGTAGAAAACTTTATAAACAAATAATGTATACAAATAATACTGCAAAGAGAATGTAAAGAAATAAACTGGTTTTAAGTGACAGTCAGACAGATGTTGGTGGCGGTGGAGGAGATCGCTAAACTTAAATGCTCCTTTTTTTCACTTCACTTCTTCTTTTGCCTTTTTTGGCACACTCGTAAGAGTTTGCGCGTTGCCAAGACAGCAACACACACACCTCGCTCATGTTTTTCGATAATTTTATGCTTTGTATCAATGATCACCGTCCTTTTCAGCACCGATCTTGGCATTCGCTTTCTATGGTCCCATGGCTTAAAACAAGAAAATGTTCCAAAATAAAGTAAAATAATCAAACACAGCAACAACCATCCGACAAAAACGAGTGCACAGCGAGAGGAAAAAAACAAACAAATGGAACGCTCAGATGGTGTATTTTTGCTCTCAACATAAAGCAAAAATTCGACCAAACGACCGCTCATGTCTCAAAAAACTCATTTGTTGGGACACTCGCAGTGCCGCTGCATTTGAAGCTATGATAGAGTTCACTGAACATTCACGATGAACCGTCCTGAACACCTTCTGCACCACTTATTGGACAGGTAGCAGAACACTTTCTCCAACAGATGCATCGAGTTCCACTGCCACAGGGACAGATACAGGAAACCTTTGATACCACGTTATGACTCTTTAAAATACTTTTATTACTTCAACTGCTGCAGAAAAAGAATTCCCCTAATGAAGGATAAAGAAAGAGTTGATGATGACCCCAACTCTTCCTCTCACCCCGTGCAATCAGAATATGTCATTTTTGATTTTATTAAATTGTTCTTTCAAGTCTTGGCAATCAGGGAACAAAGAAAATAATCAATGTTACTGAAAATCTATTTACATTCTATTCCAAGAAATCAGCTTTGTCTTTCCTTAAGATGTAGGGTTGGAGTTACGGTTACCACCTATGATCACTTAAGCCTTGATTATACTCCATGAACAGCTGGAGATCCAGAGGTCGAGCCGTCATTCTTGTTATACTCTGAAGTCCGCTTTAAGTCCACAGGCTCGAGGGCATGTATAGTTGGTGCATAATGTAAATTCCCCACGGAAGAGTCAACACAGTAATAAAAAAAACAGTCAGGCACACAGACATCTGCACAGCCCTTCGTGGGCAGATGATGACATTTATGTCGCTTGGACCTGAGTGGACCCCAGCAGACTGGCAGACACGGAAAGCGTAATCCTGGCTTTAGACTTCAGAGGGTGAAGCATCACTGGGCTCATTATTTTGCCCAAATGCCATGCCATCACCACAAACAAGAGACCAATGCAGTTAAGAGAAAAGTATTCCAATAAATAAATGTGGAAAATATGGAGAGTGTTATATTTCTGCTGTGTTAAACAGAAACAAAAAGGAAAAAGACTTTATTGCATGAATAACTGTTGTTTGGTAGGTTGACTGACAAACTTGTGTGGGCCTCATCGGGGGCTTAATTGAGCCATTTCCATTTAGAATAACCCAAGCCAGTCACAGACACTGAATTAAGAAAGAACGAACATCCTTTCAGCTAACATTTGTTTTTAAATCAATAAATTTAGATTTATTGATGAGATTAAAATTCTATGCGATAATATTCGTTTTTTCTTAAAGCATATGAAACATATGAAACTATGAAACAGCACTACTGGATTGTTCTCGCAATGGAATGAACATGGACAAAAATGAGAGCTCTGTTTGTGTGGGTGTGTGCATGTGTGCGTCCTTTTGCCATCTGCTGACAGAGATCCTCCCTCCATACTGATCACCTGCCTCATAATCACCTCATCAGTCAAAGTTCCTCAGCGTCAAACGCTGTGAATGCACACACACACACACACACAAACACACACACACACACACACAGGTAGAGGGGGGGGGGGGACACAGCTTGTTACCACGTAGTCATTATCACAAATGCTAAAATATTGAGTGAGATGATAATAATGAACTTACAGATATATTTATGAGTTGCTTCAGTCTCCTGACGGGTTTTACACCGGCAGCTTTGTTAGCACTGTAGAGTTAAGTACTCCAAGCAGTACTCATTCCTTTTTACTGATTTAAGTGAAATGATTAAATAATTTAGTTTCCCTTGTAGCCCTTAAGTAACTGGTTAAGAGTTGAAGAGATTAAACTACACATGAACTTACTACTGAACAAGGCCGGTAATTTGCCTGAGATGGGCCAAGATTCGGAGGAGGAGGACAAATTTGGTCTGTTTGCTTACCAGCATCTCCCACACTGACTGCTAGGCCCATAAAAAGGGAATGATGAGCTGAACTTTTACTGTCGCACCAAGTCCAAGTGGTCTAACTGGTTGACTGCTGGTGGGGCATGAAGGTAAGCTTAATGGAGAAACACATACACAATTACATCACAGTCAGAAACAACATAATTTGCCAAATGCCACAAGTTTTATATGGAGCATCAGATTTGAAAATGGGATGGGTAGTTCTAGTAGGTTTTTTTTCTTTTTTCCATGTAGCTTCCTGTAATCTGTCATTGTAGCTGTGTGACCTTGTAAATTTACAATCTGCATAGGGCACAGTGATGCATGCTGAGGTATGCCTGGCACTTACCCAATCATGGGAGCTGACTTTTAAGCATATGCACATCTAATTTTCTCCTGAACCTTTGCAGACAAAATGAAATTTCCATAAATTTGAAAGGGAAGATTTCCTCCCGCCACATTGATGTATTGAACCACTTATTGAATTTGAAATACTTTTTAGCACTGCTGAAAGAAATGTGCATGCTAGCCGTGCAGACACAGATGACTTTACTACTACACGAAGAGAAAGACAGAAGCAGAGACTGTAATGAGAGCAAAGCGATATTACAATACGGGGGGACCTCAGTCCTCCATGAAATCGAACAATGTTCTTTTTTAATTCCCCTATTTTTTCATCAAGATGACAGGATAGTCACAACCTCAGCACATTAAATTTATGTCAGATGACTTTTTGAACAGTGGCAGAGGGACACATTAATGCAAAACATTTAATTAAATCTGCACAAATCTAATTTAACTGATTTGGATGGAAGTCAATATTTGCTCCGCAACTTGGCAGAGATGTCTCTGTTTTCTGTCCCTTGCCTCACAGCAGCTTTGACGAAGTAATAGGGAGGTGAAAGCACTGCCGTCAATGGGAGATGTGATGAACGATGCTCCATCCTCTTAATCACAGTATTGGACAGGATACTAAGATCTTAACTGCTTTCTCATTTTCTCCCTGAGCACTGCCGCCTACTTTCAACCTGTAGCAACTCCTGACGCCTCTACTCAGCCTAATGAGAGAAGAGAGACGAGAGATGAGGAATGGGCAGATAGGTGAGTTTGGGTCAGGGAACGCAGAGACTGTGTCTGAAGTTTAACAATTAATACATCACCACTGCAGCGTCTTTTAAAAAGGACTCCTACATGCTTGACTTGTGATATCAGATATTCTTCACTGAAGCTAGACTCTCATTAGACCAGACTGATGGCTGACTCCAAACTCAAACCGGCATGCTACTGGGAATTGTGCAGCAAGTAAATACCATCAAATTTCATCTACAAGACATACACACATTTGTTCTGTATACATGTATGACTTAACTCAGTGGCTATATGCAGGGGAGGGGAGAGAGGCAGTACAAACTACATGCTGTGGAAGAGAGACAGAGATTAATAATAACTAATGATTAAAATGCAGAGTGGTGTATTAACAGAGTAAAATAAGGTAAATGAAAAGAAACACTCCTGCAGCAGCCTAGCAGCATAACTGAGGCAGGGTTCAGGGTCACATGATCCAGCCCTAAATACAAGCTTGATCAAAAAGGAAAGTTTTAAGCCTAATCTTAAAAGTAGAGAAGGTGTGTGCCTGATTATTCAAGCCCTTGTATGTGAGAAGAAGAATTTTAAATTTTATTCTAGATTTAACAGGGAGCCAATGAAGAGAAGCCAATATGGAAGAAATCTGCTCTCTCTTTCTAGTCGCTGTCAGTACTCTAGCTACAGCATTTTTGATCAGCATTGGCATCACTCTGAGACAGGATGCTTCTAATTTTGGAAACATTGCACAAATGCGGGGTGGGGGAATCTTATTTTCTCCAACTAGTAATGAATAGTAAGATGTCCTAGCTTAACAGAGGGCTTTTTAATAGAGCAAATTCTTTTTTCAAGCGAAATGAAGATCTTCTAAATTAGTGAGACGTCATTTTGTCTCTGTCTGCTTTAAGCTGCACATTTGTGAGTTATACCAGGCATAACAGTTAAGTCAGGCACTTCTCGTTATGGTCCTGGGCCTGTGGCTCAGTGTTTTGTGTTCTTTTTGTTCTGTTTTAATTATAGCTCTGATTATGTTTAGTTCCCTCTGTGATTAGTCTCCTTCAGTGACGTGCGGTCAGGGGAGGCCTCCCCTGTCATCATGACAAGTAAAATACTAACAGAAGAGAAAATACATTTGACCACTTGACTGTTCTATAAAACTGTTTTCTGAATTATTTTAACACGTTAATGTTCAAAATCACAGAATTTACCCATCGCCTGTTCAAACACATGGAAGAAATGCGGGGCGAGCCAGTGCAGTGCTGTGGCTCACCTCTGGTGGCGCTGTATAAATGAAGCAGGCGGTTGGTGCATGCCCATTGCTGTCTCTCCAAAATACACTTTTGATTATATATGTGCTACACATGCTGATGTTCCACAGTCTGTCTAATATATTTAATGAATCTGTGTGACATGTTTATTATTTGTAATTGGTCTTGTGCACGGTGCAAATGCACAGTGAAAATACAGTGAGGCAGAAAGTACCCTACCGCACCGATAGGGGGCAGTGCTGCAGCAGCGCTGTCCCATAGTGAGAAGGATAGGCGCACGGATTCAAATAAAAGTAAGATAATACTTTTTTAAAAAATTTATCTAAAAAGAGAGATCCCACCCCACCGCCCTCCCAAAAAAAATAAAAATAAAATAGTTTAACCTTAAATTAACAGTGCAAACTTAAAAAAAACGGTGATACTGGAGTTTACTCAGCACATCGAGTGCCCCACCAGAGGAGAGAGGACGCTAGACAACTGCTACTGTTCATTCAAAGAGGGCTACAAAACAAAGCCTCTTCCGCCCTTTGGGAAGTCAGATCACACCTCTGTCCTTCTCATGCCGAAATATAAAAAAAGGCTCAGGCAGGAGGCTCTGCTGTGAGAGAAGTGACACGGTGGACTGATCAAACAGAGGCCGCTCTGCAGGGTGCGTTGGATTCAGCCGACAGGGACATGTTTCACAGCAGCGAGGGGTGGAGATATCGAGGAGTTTACGGAAACGGTTGTGGGATTTATTGGGAAAGTTGGTGATGACACATCGCTCAGGAGGACCATCAGGACTTTTCCCAACCAGAAGCCGTGGGTCGATAAATCTGTCCGCGACGCTCTGAGGTCCCGCACCGCTGCCTACAACTCCGTCCTCGCCTCTGGGAACATGCAGGACTACAAGGCTGCATCGCACAACGCGCGCAGAGCGGTGAAAGAGGCTATGACACTCACTGTGACCGAGCGTGACGTGCGGAGGGTGTTTAGAAGCGTAAACACCAGGAAAGCGGCTGGACCAGACGGTATTAGCGGACTTGTCCTTAAAACCTGCGCCGACCAGCTGGCTCCTGTGTTTACAGTGATATTCAACCTCTCACT
>VUQJ01026954.1:13211-23902 GCA_015108635.1 Andinoacara biseriatus
GGGGGGTAACATGATAATTGCACATGTGGCATCTTCATCAAACCCTCTCTCGAGCCTTTTCAGGGTCTCCACCTTCTTACTCAGCTGGCAAAGGAAATATTAACTCACCCATAGTGCAGCAGCCTGACTAAAGCAGCAAACTGCTAATTGTGAGATTTGTTCACATGTCAGCGGATTCTAAATGGGGCTCGTGAAGGGGAAAAGCTGCTAGCACAGCTGAGGGCGGTAGCAGGAGCGGGGCCGCTCGTGGCTGCGACCTCAGAGGGGGCCGCAGATCTTGAATGGTTCCCCTTATCGGAGGCAGCTGAAGACTGCAGGAAGAAAACACTGAGCAGTCAGAAGAAGTGAGAGCACTTTTTGCCCTCAACGTATCTTTGTTGCCTCCCTAAGGGGGATTAAGTCCTTGAGCATCGAATGGCGCAAACTTGTTAAACCACCGTGCTTTACTGAAGCAGAAGAGGCTGCGGAGAGCAGCTGTGAATCTATCAGCCCGGCCTTTGTCTGGGAGCGTCACAGAATACCACTGCATTAAGAGCCTTCGAGGCTGAGCCCAAATGAAAGGAACAGCTGTATGAAAAACAGGCATCATTGCAGATTTTGAAAAGGCAGCAAGAAAGTCTTGATGCTGCTGAATTAAATGAAAACATTAATCTTTTCTGATGGACCTAAAACAGTCTGCTGAAGAGCATCAATGGCAAATTCAAAGACAGGGAGCATCGGCTCTCAGTTTTACCTTAATGCTGTCACTTGAGTGACGTTGCAGCCACAATAAGCTGAATTTGCAGGCATTAATTATTTGAAATTGCAGGTTGAGAAAAAAATGCTGCAGTGAGTTTGAGAATTATCTGTCTCTGCCGTCTCTGTGTGAGGTTGTGTTTACACACCACCAATAACAAAGGCCCGAGATCAGGCTTCAGGGATCCATCCCAGTGCTTTCACCTTTAATAAGACAAGAAGGATGCCAATTATGGGCCCTTTGCTGTGGCCTCAACTCCCAGACCTCCCCTTTAAATTGGGCGTTTCAGCTGTCGATGTGCATGGAATGCTGACATCGTCCAGCGCCCGTCCTCACAGACAGGAGGCTGGGGAGACAGGAAGCATGTCTCACGGGAACACAACAAGCTGCTTGAATTTTGGAAAGTTTCACTGCAACGTGCTGTCGATTCGTCATCACTCGTCAGTGACGGGAGGCCTTGAGAGAGAACAAGGAATGTTGTGAGAGGAGAAGATGTAATGGATCCTCATAAACATGATTAGGAGGGGGGGAAATATCACTGTGGAAGTGGTTTACTGATGATGATCTATGGATAGATGCTTGGATTTACCTGATGAGGCGGTGTACACAAATTCACATGGGGAAAGATTCTCAGCAACGATGAGAAAAACTGTGATCGGAGGGAAACGAGGAATCAGTTTTTTTCATTTTTGTCCTCAGATTGCTCCAATTTGGGAAGAAAGACAAAAATCCCAAACTTTGACAGGGTCAAAGGTTAGTTAGACCTCACTGGGTTAGGCCTGTACTAAATATAAATGCAAGTAAGCTCCGAATAACACATGTACGTTTCAACATCTTTGTTTCCTTTGTCACATCCTCTGAGCGTCAGCTCGGTGCAGAACAGGAGGGTCTGCTGTGAGGTCATTAATGACCTTCAACAAAAGCACAGGTGGGAATAAAAGCATTGCACCTGTGATTATCAGGACAATTACTCAGCAACATGCACGGAATCGTGCTCCCGGAATCTTACGGAACATAAAAACAGAAAGAGTCCCTTCATGGTTCAGGACAGCAGCAAGTCCACGGTAACGCTCACTATCAAACACAACCAACTATTTTCTTAATATCTTCAGGTTCTCACAATGTACTTTACTAATCATGCAAGCTGCCGTTTTTCTTTTTGTTTGATAGTCGTGGACTTTCCCCCGCTGCTGAATCTGCGCGGAGTTTAAATGTCGTAATTTGTTCAGTGACCCGAGCAGAACAGAGACAAACTTGGCACTCAAACAATCCTGAGTTGAAGTGATTCTGCAGCAGCAAAGATGCTGATAGATGTAAATATAGATCTGTGACTTCCAGAAGGGGAAAAAAATTATTACAAACTTTCTTTTTGGAAAATCAAACAAATGAAAATTAGCTTGGAGATGTTCTTTGACAATAACTGGCCAGACGGTTGCTGAGTGCTCAGATTTCCTTCAGTCCAGAATGCCAACGTGAAATATTTTAAACTGACTTAATTTAAAGATATTAAATAGTCCAGTGAATAAATGTGTGTCACTGGTTAAAGTTTTAGCATCGTTCAGCTGTGTTTTTTAATTTGTTCCCTGGGTGCCAATAATTGGTAGAACAAATATTAAAACCAAGACATTTGTCCATTCTGCAGTGTAAGAGCACTTTTACCTCAATGAGTTACATCCAGAGGAGCATAAACCATCTTTGGGCTTAGCCCACCTTATGATTGACACCTTACTAAGTGACCATGTGAGTTTTCTGTGTCCTTGACCTTCACAGTCTCCAAATACCAAGGTGGTGATAGCCAAAATACTCCAAATAGTCCAAGTGCAAGATGCAAAAGAATAAACAAAAACCAGCTCTTTATTTGGCTGTTACGTATAAAAAGACCCAAAACACCAGGAATAAAAACCAATGAGAAGACAAGTGGGAAGAAAACACTGGTGGAACCGATGAAGGCGGGGCAGCGAATCACAAAGAAGGGAGAGGAACAAAAGCAGGAAGTAAAGCCAAAACAAGATGGAGGAGAAAATGTGTTCAAGGTAAATCAGGCAGTTACAAACCCTGAGAATAATAAGAGACAAACCAAAGCAAAGTGACTACAACATGAAGGATGCCGGGAGACAGGCAGTTCCTCCAGGAGAGCTGGACAGGGCCAAGGAGGAAGAGGATGAGCACTGCAGAGCTACAAAATGACCTGATAACATTGACTGGCCCCCACACCCGACTGACTAAATCCAGTGGGACATCATGTTTTGGTCCATCTGACACCACCAGGTTGTCCTGTCAGTGATGTCCTGATCCAGATCTGGGAGGAAATCCTCCACGACACCATCCATTGTCTCAATAAGCGCCCGGACGTTGTCAGACATGCATACAGGTACGTGGGGGCCACACAAACTACTGCAGTGAAATGTGCATTTTTTCGCTTTGAGCTTCAGGGTGTCTTTGAATTCAGCCTCTGTAGGTTTCGTTTCTGTTAAACGATGTGGCATCCTTTCATCGCTAACACATCACCCAGCCCTTATCAGTACAGATATCCATTTTTCCGTGTGTTCCTTTAACTATTTTGAATGTAGTGCGGCACCAGGAAGGAACCAGGATCTCTGTGGCTCCAAGCACTGACACACCTGCAGCCAGCAGCAAATTTCACATAAAACACGGTCTGAGAGGAGAAACTGTTAAACGTTTGTGTGAGAACTCAAATTTCTGCAATAACATGATCATTTTGATTTGCTCTGTGTGTCACTTTTCTGCAAAAATAAAAAGTTCTTCACAAAAAACAGAGGAAAAAAAATCATCAGTGATTGTTACTGTGTGTGTAGATGGATCTACGGATTTACACTCCTTCTGTTTTGGAATTGGACACCGATCTTCTCTGGGATCTGGGTCGTAGGGGCAGCAGTCTGAGCTGAGATGACCGGACCTCCCTCCGAGGCTCTTCTAGGTTCTGAACCAGCTGATAGACATTATCTCTCTGCTCAGCACAGACACCTTTTTGGAGGATATTAATTTCTGTTACTTGTATCCAGCCGCTCATTCTCTCAGTCAGTTGTGAATTTCTTAATCCTTTCCCTGTCAAAGCCAAATAAAGGATCTCTTCATGTTTTTTTATTGTGATAAAAAATAACTCCAACATGATGAAGGATCCACGGATCTAATAGAGACCAGAGCGAGTAGTTGTTTTTTTTTTATACGAGAGCACATCAACAACTCAAGAGGCTGGCAAAACAGGAAAAATGAATGAGTACCAAACAGCATCGATCACTGTGTGCGTGTGAACGTATTGATCCATCTCAGTCCTAACAGGTGCTCCTCTGAACTGATACTGAAGCTGGTGTGTTTTCAGAGTGTTACCAGGAAAGATTAGAAGACAGCTGGGAAAGATGCTGCACGTTAAAAACACACAGAAATATCAGAAATACTGTGCAAACATATTCATATTCTATTGGTGAAGGCTAAGAAAGTTCACGGTCAAAGTGGCGATAAAATTGAGACTTTATAGAATCATAGGAAGGATTAGAAATGGACACAGCTCTGTATATAATGAGGATTCAATTCATTATGATTATTACTGGTTTATTCACTAATAATTACCCAAATGTTACAGTTTCATTGTGTAGAAATGATTTAGATTTGTACATTATGATCACACATTTAGACTTCTTACCTTTATACACTCCGTTAGCCTGAGATTCACTGTTTTCAGTCTCTGTCGTTTGATTTGTGCTGCAAACCTGCTGAAGCCACAAACCAGCAACCATCAGTTTCAGATGGATTATTTAAGAGCTGTGGTTCTGCGTGTGTGTGATGCACTCATCATTCAGCAGCATCCTTTTCAAATGTCTCAATGAAAATGATCCAAAACTTTATTTCAGTGCAGCTGGCAGGAATCTGCATCGGCAGACCAAAGAAAATCCTCGGGTCAGACGTAAAGCAGGCCGTTAAAACATAAACAAATAAATAAAGTACCTGTAATGAAACAATAAAACCTTTATGCTTAAATAAATAGACTGAATCGAGTCCCTGCGGGTGATGCACCCAGCACTGCAAAGCAACTATGATCTGTGTAACTATCATCCAATTTGTATATCTTATGCTTGAAAATAATAGCTTAGCTTTATGAGGTGGATGGTTCTGTTACAACCACCACGTTGAGCTTTTTCACCTCTTACACAAAGGTGCTGCTTTGCCACGCAGAGGCTCACGCTGTCCTGAGGCGAAAAAAGCACCAGAGTAGCTGTAATTAGCTTTACCTGCAGATTCATGATGCAAACAGTGTGATTCTCAAGGCCTCACATTTGTTACAGGACAAGCTCAACCCAAGAAACTCTCATGGAATAACATTCTTTCAAATTTTTATTCCTTTCTTGAAGTGACCTTGGTTCAAAGTTTGCAGAATACCGATCAATGCTGGTGAGCGTGCTGGATAAAACATTTTTGTTTGAATGTTTCAAGCTAATAAATGGTTCATTCATCAAGCTGTGAATGTTAGAAGGAATCAGAATGTCAGCATACTCGCTGTGTCCTATACGAGAGCTTTGTAAAGCCTTCAATAATAAAGCAGAACTTTTTTAATTTGCTGTCAACATCAGACTGCAGTTCAAACATGTTTCTGCTTTGCAAACCGCCCCCTGCGCCTTGAAACTCTGAGAGCAGGTAGTTAAGCTGAAGAGACAAATATGTTGCCGGTGTATCATCCTGGAAAAATGATTATTATTTCAGGGACAATAGTTTTTATTTAAAGCAGCTTGTGAGGTATTGATTCTTCAGCTTAGTCTTCCTTTTTAATGCCACTGATTTTATGGATGATGTGTTCAAATCTGAAGGGGCAGAGGCCATGATCCTCAGCTGGAAAAGGGCGTTTAAGTGTCTCAGGACAAACATTTGCATCTGCAGTTGTGGAGGCTTTACCCATCTATTGTGGTGAAACTGAGCATGAAAGCACAGCTGCTCACTTACCGGTTGATGTTTCCACCCTCATGTATGGCTAAGAGCCTTGAGTACTGACACGAAGAAGACTGTGGATACAAGCACCAGAAATGAGCTTCCTCTGCAGTGCTGAGATAGTTTGAGGAGCGTGATTCTTCTGGAGGGGCTCAGAGCCTCCGCTTCATCGAAAGCAGTCAGTTGAAGTGGTTCAGGCATCAAACAAGATGCCTCCTGTGTGCATCCTAGGTGAGGTGTTTCAGGCATGTCCTACCAAGGGGAGGTCCAAAGCAGATCGAGGAACGATTAAGTCTCTCAGCTGACTTGGAAACACCTTGGTGTCCCTTCAGAAGAACAGAAGAGAAGCCAGGCTGCCTGTACAACCCGGACCTGGATAAGTGACGGACGGACGGACGGACGGACGGATGGATGGATGGAATGATGGATGGAATGATGGATGGAATGATGGATGGATGGGTGGATGGATGGACGGACGGACGGATGGAAATTCAGAGGTGCAAAGTATGGAAAATGTAACTTCCTTCCTCATTTTATAGAATAATTGAGAGAGACTTTATTTTCAGACCAAAATCCTGCCTCAGTAGCAGCAAATCCATAAAACTCTGTTAAAATAACTAGCATGAAAACAACATGCTAACATGCTAACCTTGTCCCATGAGAACTTTATAAAGCCTGAAAAAAAACAAACAGTGCTCTTAATTGTGTGTCAAAATTAGACTGGAGTTCAGTTGTTCAGTGCCTCTGTGCTCCCAAAACTCAATTTCACAACGGTATGAGATATCGATTCTACACAGACGCAGTCATGTCTGAGTTGTTGCATTAGGACTTGGTTAATCTCAGGCCTAGAGAAAGAAGTGAATGTGGCGGGCATAAGCCATAAATCTACACCTCCCCTATACCTGCGGAAAATCCTCCCATTGTAGCTCCACACTGCTGATGTATTAAAAGCAACCAGGCGTAAACATCTCTTGATGGGCTCGGGGGAGTGCGAATCAAACTTCCACTTTTGTTTTGTATGTAAAATCACAAACCTGCTGCAGCTTGTAGCATATATACTAAACTAATCTTTGTCACTGAGCACACACAGCTGGGTTAAACACTTCAATTCACTGCAGAGGGGGAGACCTTTAAGACCTCAACAAAAGAGAAGTTTAGCCTAGCATGGCAGCGTAAATGAATTTGTGTGTGTGTGTGTGTGCTTAAATCTTTACAGCCGTGTCAGTTCAAGTTTGGCAAACATATCGATGGGCCTGTAATACAGCAATGAAGCTGTGAGCAGCAGGGCGACAGCTCTCAGAGGTGGTTGCCCACGTTGGCACATTAAATATTTTCTCTGCAATACAATTACCTGATTATTGTCCACAAATATAACGTCTGGGCAGTTTTGCTGGTCGGGACCATTTTGATGTGCTAAGAGCTGCATCTCAGATTCTTCATGCCTCAGTTAGCATGTTAAATGTAACAGCAGGACAATGATCCCAAACACAGAAGTAAATCTACAACAGAATCGAGAGCTGCAATGACCGAGTCAAAGTCCAGACCTCCACCTGATTGAAATGCTGTGCAGCCTGAGAGCATAAACAACTTCCTGCAAACCTCACCAACCTGAAGCTATAAAGAAGAGGGGCTCAGAATTCCTCCACAACAATGTGAGACACTGATCGTCACAGAAAACAATTACTTCGAGGTATTATCTGTGCAGAGTCCTGTGTTGGAAGAGTGCTAGCTTGAGACCACCTGAACAGGCCACTTTAAATGCAGCATCCAGTCCTTCCCCAACAGTGTGGACCTTCTTCTAAGAAGACACTTTAATTTGTGACTGAGAAAAGGCACAGATATAAACGCCAACATTGAGAATGACTGTGTTCTGTTCAGCTGAGCTCCTTGCAGGGTGCTGCATTGTGCATGCTGGCTCATTGTCATGATTTACTGGGACACTTATGAAACAGAGGCTTTCTTAATAAAATTGGTCTCACCTGTGCTTTTCCTGCTATGACACAAAAACAGGTTTGCTAGCCAGCCAGCAGAGATAAGCAGCTAACACGGCTGCTATAAAATATCAAAAGGCAAATGCATTCAAAGGTTCCTGTCTCTGCACGATTTCATGCAACGCACTGCTGCCACGTGATTGGCTGCATGAATAAAGGGTCAAATAAGCAGGTGTTTAATGTGATTTTTGTGTTCTTGGAAAGAGATTTTGACTGGTTTTAGGTACGACGTGCACACATGAATGTTGCCCTGCTTAAAGTGAGTTGTTTACAGCACGACTAGTTTAACGTGTTTAATGAGGTGAAGCTACGTTGACTGGAGAGTTTAAGGTGTTCACAGGTTGATGGCACGCAGCTTGGAGGTGGGTTTAAGGTTGGGGTGCATTCGTTTAGCCACCTGCTAAACAAGCGTAGATTTATGAGATTTAGCAGCCTGAACAGGACTGTCCCTAACATGACCCAAAGCGGGAGAACTGCCAGATTTAAATCAGGTGAGACTTCTGCTTTTTAATCGGCCAACTTCTGGAACCTTTGTGATCACACGTCCCGTAACGCAAGCGTGCAATGCAGCTCCCAGTCCTCTGTGCAGGTAACAGTGTTTAATACATGTCATGCAAGGTAGAACTTTTAATTAGACAGTGATGTCACTGGAAGTTTATAATGAATAACTAATAGAATAACAAGCCTGCCCCGTTGGTCCTGATGCATAATAATAGGCCTACATGTTCCATATTCAGTAAGCAGCAATAATTGCATTACCAATCTGCTCATTAGCCAGCTCACAGACTCCCCTCGCTCTCACTTTTTAAGTGTAAAGTCGTATTCAAATTAGAGCTACCACTCCAGACAGCATGAAGCCTTTATCTAATGCTGTGGCATCCTTACCACGCTGTGTGCCTGCATTTCAAGGGGAAGATGATAGAGCCTGTAATCTATCACAGAGAATACTAACCACTTTTCCCCAGCAGAGTTGAAGAGGTGAACTATTTCCCCCCAAAGGGATCTTTTCAGAAGACTTTAATATAGCTGAAAACATTCATCTTTTTATGTGTTGCATGTGGATATGGAGGATATCGATTTGGTGGAACTGAATGGACAGTCATACAGAGGATGTCCTCTAAAGCGTTTCTGTGGGTTCGGGCTGCGGCGCCAGCAGGGAGGATTTCACAGAATACTGAGCATGTCTTTTTTCCCGACAAAGCAGGGTTAATTAAAGCCTGGCATTGATGATTAGTCCTTATTAGCGAGGATGCAGATAAGTGAGACCCTCTCTGCGTTTCCTAACACGGTGGAGTGGGGTGGTACAGTATGACTTACACCATCTGTGTTTTCATGTCCAAAGTCAAAAACCCTGATTAGCCATCCTGCTTTTAATAACTGTTTTTTTTTTTTTTTCTCCTTCTCGGCACTGAAGCGAGCTGCTAAATGGCTTTGAGTCCTGGCAGCTGTGTGAAATATGCAGGCAGGAGAGAGGAAGCAAGAAAAGAGAAAAGCTGGAGTGAGAGCACCGGCTCTAAGCCCCGGCCTAGACAGGAGTAAGGAGGAATCCATGCAGCTCATTAGAAGTATTCTTGAACAAAAGCAGAGGCAAAAAAATGATTGTAATTGATTTCCACGCTGGCTCACTCGGCCTTCTTTTAATTAATAATTACTTTAAATGAGCACTCAGCAAAGAGCTGGCTTTGAAAAAAGCACGGTGCCTATTTTTATATGTACGAGCCATTTATTTCACAACTTTATTGCTTTTTCTCTCATGTGTCCGCTGACAATGCAGCTAAACAAGTGTCACAGATACATCTGCCTCTGCAGAGCCCAGAAACGGAGCAGAGAGGACGTGCTGGAGCGAAATGTCAGAGGAAGACATCAAAAAACACAAGCCAATTAGTGGCTGTGCATTGATCACTCTCTCTGCTCGGAGATGGACAAAGTCTCAGATACTGGTTCACGACAGTGATGCTGTTGCTGCGCGGCGTCAAGTTTTTGTGCCTGAGCCAAAGCCGGAGCCTGGAAGCTTTGTTTTTGTGAGATCGACCAACTGTATGTATGCAAAACACGCAGAGGTCCCATTTTTTATTCTGCAGCAGGGCTGCCGTTCCATGCTTTTCATCAGCCTTGTAAAAATAGCTGCAGGACAGAGCACAGTGTCCGATTTTATACGTGCAAATTCAAGCTTTTATGTCTTTAGGTATAAAATCAGACATAATTATCCTAGACTGTAATTTTTCATGTGTTCCCTCTGGAAATGTAAAACCATGGATAAGTAGTTTAATATCATCTGCTTTTCATTTACATCATTTTCTTTGCACGTGATATTTTTTCCCGCCTGGCCCTCATGCTCTTTTTCTTATTTTATTATACAAGAAATAATCAATTCAATCAAAACCTAAAATATGCCATTAGCTCATGTTTATTGAACAAATACCATAACTGTGATGCAGACATGCCAAACTCACTCTGAGAGTGAGTTTGGCAGCGTTTTGTCTCCCGTTTTGTCTCCCGGGCGACACATCGATTCCTGGTTCCTGGGTTGGGGCTGTAAATAAGACAGAACTCCAGGGGGTGCTGCACACACTGTGAGACTGCTTCGTGTTTGTAAAGAAAAAATGTAATTTTATTTACGGATACAGTGGAGCTGAGCATGACTCAAAGACAAGGCAATAAATGATAAATGAGTTTTCACCACGTGGGGGAAACATAAACTCCGTAGCCATATTTCCTCTTTTAAACTAAACCTGGCGAACGAGAACACACGCAGCCGATATGAAGCAACATTAGCATTCATTAAGAGCCTTGTTAGTGCTGACCTGATGAGTGCAAGTCCAATATTTCCCCTCCATTCAGCTCTCTTTCCATTTCCACTTACTCCTGAGGGAGACGAGTGGCTCTTTAGCTGCAAATTGCTGTGCGATGTTTACCAGGAAGACACAAAAATGTCCTTTTTGTCAACGTATTGAGAGTAAACCAGAACAACAACTTGAAAAACATAAAAATATGCTGAAACTCTGCTGCGAAGTCAGTGATGAAAA
>VUQJ01026954.1:23922-38012 GCA_015108635.1 Andinoacara biseriatus
AAAATGTATAAAAAGGGGGGGGGGGGTTAATACCTGGTAACACAACACCTCAACAAGCTGCTGGGAACATTCCTCTGAGATTTGGGTCCACATTGACGTGATTGCATCACAGAGTCGCTGCAGATTTGTCAGTTGACATCCATGATGCGACTATTTTTCTTTGACTGTGGCGTCTATCTGAACTCAGTGTCATGTTCGGAAAGCAGTTTGAGATGATTGGAGCTCTGTGACACCATCACAAGATGGGTACACTGTGGTCATAAAGGGATGGACACGGCTTGCAAAAATACTCAGCAGGTTGCGTGTGGCATTTAAGTGATGCTGATTTGGTACTAAGGAGCCCAAAGTGTGCCAAGAAAATATCCCTCACACCATTACAGCAGCAGCAGCAGCCTAAAGTGTTGACACGAAGCAGGATGGATCCATGCTTTCATGTTGTTTACACCAAACTCTGACCCTGACTGTCGCAGCAGAAATGGAGACTCATCAGAGAAGGCGAAGTGCTTCTTCTGTTCGGTGTGAAGTGCAGCCTCAGGCCCCCTTTACACGACACCATTTCGGGGTCCAGAGTGGAGCGTTTCAGAAACGCACCGCCTTGCGTTTTCGTGTAAACTGTTGAAAACGGCATGTTTTGGAAACGGGGGTCCTCGCACATGTGCACTATGGTCGTGACCGCCACAGTTTTCCACGCATGCGCTAATAGAGGAACAACACTCGTTAGGGTTAGCGTTCACGAGTGCTTCAGTGAACTTCGAGCAGTGCGATTCACAGTTGATCTTTGCCTGTGTTTTTGCTGTTGAGTGCAGCAGCGATCCAACCTCGTCGTCAGTCCACAAAGACTCTCACATTGGCTATTTTGTAAATAATGAATAAATCTTTGTGGCGCATCCTACTAAGTCCCTCCACGCATGTACGTGTTGTGTAAACAAACTTTGCAAAAAACACCGCCACCTTGTGGCCTGGCAATGGAAACTACATCGTCTTCATCGTTTCATGCGTTCTCGTGTAAACGTAGAGCGTTTGTGAAACAGCTCCGTGTAGACGGAAGGCTGAAACGCATCAAAACAACGGTGTCGTGTAAACGGGGGGAGTGCCCCCCGGGGTGTAGCTCGTCTGCTTCACGTGTTGTCCACTCAGATACGCTCTTCTGCACAGTTTGGCTGTAACAAGTGGTCATCTGAATCACTGCTGCCTGCTGCCTGACCTCTGACCCCAACAAGGCACTTCCTGCCTGAGAACTGCTGCTCACACACAAATTGATTTTATATCAATAATAACTTTGTAGTTTAGATTGTTTTTAAATATAGTATTTATTGATAAAATGTATTGATCTACATATTAGTTGCCAAAGAAATCTGAAGTTGGTTTATATTTGACCTTTGACCCGACTTTTGACCTGATTTTCTTGCATTTAGCCACACTAATGAGACGAGTGATTTTAGTATGATGAAGATAAAGCAGAATTTAAAAGCATACCCAATTTCAGACCAAAATACGGCTATAAGACCAACAAATAACCCTCTGCTGGAAAAGAGCAGGAGTGCAGGGCTAAGATTCTTCCACACTGGCTTCATTCTTCGGACCCAGAGGCTACGTCCATCTATACAGTCTGTGGTCAAAATCACATCCCCTGCCTGGAGAAATCGACTAATCATAAAGTGTGATTCACATTCAGAACTCCATAATTCATATGACAGGAGGATGCCTCTTAAAACGTGCTTAAGTCGAATAATAACAAACAGTATTTGACTCATACGAGCTCATCACAGCAGGAGATACTGAAGTTTTGTTTTATAGTGAATTTTTTTATTAACCCTTTCATGCAGAGTTGTCACTGCAGAGGACAGTTATTCAAAAGCTGTTATCTTATATATGCATGTGTTTTATTGTTATATTCAGTTTTGTCATAGTTTTCATCAACGACCCTTATTTTCATGACAAAAATGAAACGATAAAAAAATCCTTCCTGAAACGATAAAAACGACGACTAAATTAATTGCCTCTTGTTTGCCGGGGATGACGTCCAATCACAACTTATTTATTTTTGTGACAGGGCGGGACAAGTTAGGAAATTTGACCTAAACCCCGGAAGGTCACACAAACCTGTTACTTCTGCTAGAACTGAATCATGTAAACAATGTCAGCACGGAGAAAGAGCAAAAACCGATGTACGGACACAATTCTGCTTTGACAACGTGACAAACAAAATGAAGTGTAAACCATGTGACTCTCTCGGCTAAAAATACGTCAAATCTTAAATGACATCTGTGAGCCAGTCAGTCAGATCTCCATGCGAAGGTGAGCATTTTAATGTCATGCAGGGTAAAACGTTTTTCCCAGTTTAGCATTTGTGTTTAGAGAAAATCAGCACGCCGCGGTGGATCAGTCTTTCCTAATCTCAGTTGTATTATCTCAGTAAGGTGGAGTTAATGATCAGGTGTGTGGGAAGCAGGTGAAACGCTTATATTAATAATATTGCATAACTTTTAATAAATATTTAATTTCGTTTGTGTATAATGACAAAATCAAGGGAACTGAAGAAAAACCATTTACATTTTACACCCTTTATATTTTAGTCGACTGACTCAACTGTAGATTTAGTCAACTAAGACTAGACTAAAACTAAAATTATTCAGATGACTAAATTATGACTAAAACTACATTTAATTTGGTGTCAAAATTAACACTGGTTATATTTGCATATCAGCCATCACAGTGGATGCTTGTGCATCGTCACATACACTGCCACCTATTGGCCGGTAATGGGAAGTTGTTTTTGTTATTTTATTGTTTATTAGAATGTAATAAACAGGATCAGGATGAGTCAGTGAAGCTGAGGCTCTAATATCGTGTTCTGTTGTTCGTTTGTTAAATACATATTTCTCTGGCTTATTTTTTATTTATATAGCACCAAATCTCAAAAGTTGCCTCAAAGTTCAAAGGTCAAACGCATGGTGTCCAGCTGAGTGGACATGTTTGTAACTCCATTAAAAATAAGTTAATGAACAAAATTTCAGTTGCATCATTTTTTTCATGCCTAAAGAGGAATAAAAACACTCAGGAAAAACATCTCGACCGAGGTTCTCATAATTCATGCATGAAATATAAAGAAGCCTCTCAGCGTGCTGCAGATATTTCAGTAAAATGAGCATTTTAATTCTACCTTCAACAAATCAGTAATAAAATCCATGTTTTCAGCTTCATTTAAACCTCAGTAAGAATAAACAGGCTTCCAGGTTTCACAGGAGAGGAGCTGCTCCTGGAACTCTGTACTCTATGGGAACAGGGAGGGCTCAGTGCCAGACAGAGAGATTGAAACCCTGGAAATGTCCCTGAGTGGCACTCAATATAACCCTGCTAGACATTTCTTAAATTCAATCAAGATGAGCTGAATGATTCATGATCTTCTTACATGATTGATAATATGACAGCCATTCAAGTAGCCCAGAAGCCGTCCACCAGGAGACGGGCGAAAGCATAAAGAGGTTCCTCGCCGCTGAAGAGCAACAGTTTCCTCAAAGAAAAATCCTTCATTGTGTCTGTGAATGAATCAATAAATACCTTCCAAGGACTCCTCAAGTGTCTGCAGACAGTTTTAAGGTATTCATTTCCTCCTTTTTGTTTCATCAGACACAGAAGGGATGGTGACGATTTGAGAGCAGCGATTTTGAGTTACGACTGATCCAAATTACAACCCTGTGATCTGATATAACAAGAGCAGACCTGCTTACAACGAAAAAAAGCTGCAGAATATAATTTATAGCAGATGAAGCCGCTGATACGTCAGTTACAGCAGGTGCAGACCTACATTTTAAATCCATAAAACTAAAAACAGTGGCGCTCTGGAAGTGGCAGGTGGATCCGCTTAAATCTGGAATTCTTCTAAAGGAGTCTCTAGAAGGCTTTTTGGTGTCAACTTCAACCTCTTAACATCCACCAGGCCTTTGGCGACCCTTTGAGGATTAGAAGAAAGGATATCTCTGCAGCTCGTGCAGGCTGGCACGTGCCATCAGCTGCTCCTCCTTCCATATCATGGAGCTGCTGTAGCAAACTAAGGATTTCTAACAAGTTCACATGGTTTATATGAGGTTTACTGTATTAAAACCTGTGGCTAAGGCTAGGATAAACCACTGAGTGTGGGTTCAGTTACAGTCCACCACACTAGATTGTGGAAATGTGCCTGTTTATCAATGGCTAAACTTAAACCCATCACTAAATCTAAACATAGATGAGTCACCTGTGACATGTTAGAACACTACCGATCTATCTAGAACTGTTTGCCCAGGAGGTTTAGAACAAGAGCCGAGTGTTTGATATAAAACCAATCAAAGAACCATGAAATTCATCACAGGACCTGCAGGTAACTGTTAGTGTGAGACAGAAAGACCTGCACGTATCCTTGTAGACCGGATCTCGTGGAATAATGAGCTCTGGACAGACAAACCAAAGACAGGACCAAGAACCCGTAAAAACTGTAAAAATGTATTTTCAGCATCAGATGTGTAATCTGATGTGATCAGTTCTATCCAATTTTATTGATCGGAGATATGAGAGCCACTCCATCCAAAGTGGGATGGACGCCACTTCTCCCAAAAACAGCAAGTTTTTCCAGAAATTTTCCCAATTATTGATCTGTATCTGTGATCTGTGATCTTTACTGTTTAATGGATAAGGAAAAATACAATTTTCACTGTGGCAGCAGGAACTTTTGTTTGTTTGTATCTTTCTCGGCGCAAGTTTAAAATCAATCAAACACGACTTCAATATCAATATCACAGCTCTGATCACTGAATTAGTTTTTATTGTCTCTGTTGCATGAAAATTAATAAAAAGGGGGGGGGGCATGTGGAGAAAGTAAAACAGGCATGTTGCACTCCAGCATCACTCCATCTGTGCATATACTAAATAATGAATGTATTAACTGCAAAACTGACGAATAGATTAATCAATAATGAAAAATTCTAACCCTTCGTCATTTCTGTGCACCCTCTGAGACGCGTTTTAAAGCACGCATAGATTTACCTTGTTAGCATCATTTCATTGTGTAAACATGCCTTTGTGAAGAATCTGATTGGGTTTCATGGCTTCGTGGTAATCTCGTTCTAGAACTGACAGCGGGCCAGTGGCAATCAAATGTAATGGAACAAGCCTGGGGATCAATACGAGTCAGTGATCGCAGACAGACAAAGGTTGTTTAGTAGCAGGCAGCACTAATTGAAATCAATGGCTAATCTGATGATAGTTCTTAACCTTTACACCGGTGAGGATTCATAAATGAGTGAGAATCATGGCGGAGCAGTGGGCGAACTGCCATCTCAATACGATTACTTTCCCCCCCGCAACACCTTTATTTTTCTGCTGACTCAACGTTTCAGGATGCCTCAGTAAGACATTTAGTGAGGTCAGAGCGGCGGGATCAATACCGAAGAAGTACTAACACTCTTTAATGGTGATTCTGCTGTTATGTGGTGAAACATCAATGAAATGATGCTGTTAAATAAAACATGCATGTGGGTGAGAAATCCATGCGTGAGGTCGTTAAGCCGGAAAGTGATTTGTTCACAATAGAAGTGGACGGAGCGGCCATCAGAAGGACTGAGCACAACTAAATACAGTTACGTTACACCCTTACGGTCCCTGGCGACCTATCGGGAGTCGAAGTAGTGCTTGGTCAATGTGCCATTCAGTGGCCGAATCATATTTGCAACTGTAAACTTAAAATCATTGTTTCTGAATGCATTACAGTTGTATATAAAGTAGGGATGTGCACAGCTAATCAATTAGATGTTTATTCGTTGCTCCTCTTGCCGGCCAGCACCAGAAATCCTCGTCACTTCAACAATGTCGCTCAAAATTATATCACAAAATATTTTTTTAAACAGTTTGGAATGCATAAACTGCAGCCCTTTTACCCCAAATCCTCATCCAACAAACGTCTTAGCTATGAAGGGGAACCGCTACACAGCACAGTGCCACCTGGTGGTACAACCTAGCCAATGAAATTTGCATCATTGATGATAGCAACGTTTCCATTGCCTATGGCCATAAAGCTATGTGACCGATTGAAGGTTTCTTATCAGAAGTTTGATCACTTACAAACATGCTACAAGTCAGTATCTACGTGCATCATTACTAAACAACAATCTTTCAAAGAATGGATACAGAGCCACATCATCACGGTGAAAATACATTTTTTTTAAAAAGCTGAAAGACAGATAAATTAAATCTGTTTTATGCATATTATTCTAGATCTTTTGAAATTTTAGGAAACACAAAAAATTAAAACAATGACAATTTTGGACTTCAGTCTAATTTTTACATGACGTCACATTTAACCACTCAGCTGAAACAATGTGTAAGCACTTTATTTTCAGGCACGTGGAAGCATGCAAGAAAGGAGGGCTACCAGTGCTAGCACTGCTAACATTAAACACACTTAGAAATCTAAGTATGATTTCATTATTGAAGATTGTGATTAATGGTTTAATTTAGCTCCGCCTCCGGGCCTCGCCTCCAGCAGAACTTTGAGAGCATTCCAAGGGAGGCTGGGGATGTCTGAATGGATAATGTTCCACACTTCCATTGTTAAGGCTGCCACACAGTACCAGTCAAAAGATTCGACACATTCACCCAATATCCCAGGAACCACAAGTAATCCAGCAGTCTGAGAGCAAAGTGCTCTATCGGGGTGATACGGTACTTTGAGGTCTTTGAGATAAGATGGGGCCTGATTATTCAAGACCTTGTATGTGAGGACAAGGATTTTAAATTCAATTCTGGATTGGAGAACACATTATTCAGCGTATTCTGTGGGAGGTGTTTTGGGATTATGGACTGTCTTGCCTGTTGTTACGCTTTGGTCCCTTTGCAATCATAGCATTGCATTGCCAGGAATAAATTGGACTCGTTCATATTGGTTGTTGGACTTTGCCAGGGTTGCCCTTTGACACCAATTCTGTTCATAATTGTCATGGACAGAATTTCAGGCCGAGCGAAGTGGTGGAAGGCTTCCATCTTGGTTGTGGCCTCCAGCTTGTGCTGGAGCAGTTCGCAAACAGTTCAGGGATGACTTGCTGGAGAGTTTTAAATACCTCGGTGTGGACAGAGGGGGAGGGTGACCGATTGCATCAAGGGTAAAGAGACAGCTGAACATAAAAGCAAAGCAACCGGTCAATCTACAACCCTACCCTCACCTATGGTCATGAGCTCTGGGTAATGACCAAAAGAACAGGATCACAGATACAAGTGGAGAAATGTGTTTCCTTTGGGAAGAGCTCAGACTAAAGCCGATAGTCCTCCACATCGAAAGGAGCCAGTTGAGGTGGTTCAGGCATCTGACTAGGATGTCTCATAGGTGAGGTGTTCTGGCCATATCCTGTGAGGAGGCCCAGGGGTGTACCCAGGACAAGCTGGAGAGATTATGACTCTCAGCTGGCCTGGGAACGCTTCAGCGTTCCCCTGAATGAGGTGGAGGAGGTGGCTCAGAAGAGGGAGGTCTCATATTCTCTGCTTAGGTTGCTGGACTGATGACCTGACCCCAAATAAGCAGTTGAAGATGGATGGATGAATGGATGGATGGATGGACAGCTAGTAAATTAGCTGCCAGGAACATCCCTAATATAAAGTATACTACACTACACAGTGCCACATATAATCTTTGATGAGATTAAGACGATCTTATATGTGATCGTTAAATGAGCGAATCAGTCAATTCTGTTAGGAGGACGGAAGCACCAATCGGGCAGCAACCGCCGTGACAGCTCGAGAAAGTAAGACGAGACTTAAACCGGATGTTTTAATCACCACACGGCAATAAGCAATCAGGAGATGGGTGAGTGAAGCAAATATCAAACAAATTGTCAAGAAAACCTACAAATACGAACACAATTTTGCTCTCAGCTGAGGGATCTTTTTTCTGGCTCAATGATTTTTTTTTTTTGCCAAGCACCACTCCACAGAAAATGTGTGTAGTTTTATGATTGCAGCTCCAATTACCAACCACTGCCAAAGTTTCATTATGCAGTCCAGTGTTCACAGAAGAGCTCCTCTCCGCTTGAGTTATAGGTGAGTAGGAGTATACTACAGAGACATCAAGTGTGTTGTAGTGAGATAATTAGCACAGAGGGTTTAAGCACATCCAGTGTAACTCTGTGGAGAAACAGCATTTAAAAAAAACTAAAAAAAAAAAGCTGTGATACCTCTGTATACAGCTCACTGGCTCATTGTTGACCCTGCCACGGCAGCAATGATATTTCACTGTGTAGGAGTAAAAGCTTCAGATGGAAAAATGTGTAAGGAGAGACTTCACTGATCACCCTGTGGGACATCAGGTATGCATTCAGACGGGCGCGCTGCCGTACCTGGCTCCTGTCAGGCTCGTCTCTATCAAAGCGATCTTTTATTTAGATGAGGCAGACTCTTTTATTTCCTTCATCATCTGTGAAGTCACATTTTCAAACAAGACAAGATATTCCATTTGCACCAGCTGTTGCTTGGTGACAGCTAGTTTTCCACAAGGTCTTTGGAAAACTACAAAAGGGAGATGTGTATTATACTATCAAAGTAGTTGGTGCTTTCTTGTCTCATTTGAAATCAGAACAGTGCGTCTGTATTTGAACAAGGCTTTGATTCATGCAGAGGCACACTCGCTGATCCTCCTGCTTAATCCCTCCATTGGCTGGGACAAGGACACGTTGACAATTTAAGACCTCTTCCCTCAATTTCTCTTAAACAGTCCTGTTGACCGATCACAAAATCGTCTCCAGGATTTAGAAACATGCTTTTAATTAATCAGCTCGTAACAGGCAACCCAACTGGGTAAATATATTCTCAGCAAGCTGACATTTCCTCGGAAGGGCTAACGGATCTGTCGGCGATATCCTGGAAAGTTTCAACTGCACTCAAGTTTGTTTAACTGTGTTTGTATAGCATGGAGTGTTTAATAATTCCAAGCGGGATTTGCTGGTTCTGGTTTTAGGTTGACGCACCTTCACTGGTGCTGCGAATGGGTAAACTTTGAATCTCTGCTCTTCATCAGATTTCAGTCCTTTTTATGAAGACTTCAGAGAAGACGTTGGTTGTTGGTCATCCGAGGCGCAGACCCCTTCCGTTTAACAGTAAACAGTTTAGGTACACACTGATCTGTGGGCGAGCGTTTGAAATCCTTCCTCACACCTTCCATCCACGGCCGAGACGACAAAAAACACACAAATTTGTTCAAATCCTGTAAAACGATATAAAAAAAAAACTTCAGCTCAAGGTAACAAACAACATTTTAACACAAATGTTGGTGTATTCATACACCTAACAGACTGTATATAAAAGATGGACATAGCCACTGACACATGACCCTGTTTGGTCTGGAGTCCATCTTGAGCTCAGCTAACGCTGATGTTATATAACCCACCGTTCAGACACTATCTGCAGAGAAGTGTATGCTGTTCTAAGCGCCAAAATAAAGTCTGCTAAGTGTGATGGTGGCATAAATTTAGTAAAAATGCTGAGCTCACACTGCTGAATAATGTTGGTATGTCTCAGAGCACATTGGAGCTAACGCTGTTATTTTACCACATTCTGTTTATGGCTTTGTTTTAGCACAGCTGACCCAAAAATAGAAAGGGATCAATAGACGTAATGCAGCTGCAATCTGTTAGCAATGGCCCTGTTTATGTGTTTGCATCAAATGCTGATACTTTGATAACTGATAGGAAATAAGTTTTGGATCTTACACTTTTACCCCCTTTTGTGTTCTATAATTAGTTGTTTCCTCATCTTTGTCTCGTCCTGGTCTGTCTGTTTCACTGTGATAATAATTTTATCTATGGTTGCTTTGCTGCGTTTCCTCTGTCCATCTTTCTTGCCCTCATTACTGTCTGCTCTGTTTCCACCTGTGTCTGCATCTCCCTCTGTCTTTGGTGATTTGTCTGTTTACTCTCCAGCTGTCTGCCTCCTCCTCTTCCTCAGCATCTCCTTTGTTTTCCTACACCAGTAAGTTCATTAAAGGAACTTAATTTTTTGCAGCCCTCTGCCTCCACAGTGTCTTACATTTGGGTCCTTCTTTTAAATTGGCAGCAAAACAACACCTTAAGTTTGATGAACTACTTGATAAAGTTAACGTTTACCTGACAGAATGAAAAGTTCAGACTCTGATGGAACATTTACCTGATCAGGAATCTCGGAGGCCACATACTTGAGGTGCAAGCTACAGTCTTATGCCTGCCTGATTGTTTCCTGTTAGTTTCCCACCTGGATTAAAGCTCTTTATCTCCCATGTTGGTTGCTGGTTTGTCAGTGGATGCTTCACTTGTCTGTTCCTGAGTTATTTCTTATCATTTTTTTTTCTTTGGACTTTGTCTAAGTTATTTTTCTACACTTGTCAAATAGGCTGGAGCCTATCCCAGCTGACATAGGGCAAGAGGCAGGGTACACCCTGGACAGATCGCCAGCCTGTTGCAGGGTGTAAAATTTAATCTTTTTTGTGCTACATTCTTGGCCTGCATCCTTTTGCTCCTGCATCCTCCTGCATCCATCTGCATCCTCCTGCATCCATGTGCATCTATTTGCATCCTCCTGCATCCATCTGCATACTCCTGCATCCTCCTGCATCTATTTGCATCCATCTGCATCTTCCTGCATCTGTCTGCATCGATGCCAGTGTTAATTTTGACAGCAAATTTTGATTCAGTTTTAGTCATAATTTAGTCATCTGAATAATTTAAGTTTTAGTCTAGTTTTAGTCGACTAATTCTACAGTCGATTCAGTTGACTAAAATATAAAGGGTGTGAAATGTAAATGCTTTTTTTTTCTCAAAGGAGAAATGTGTCCATACATCAGCTCTGCTCTTTCTCCCCGCTGACATTGTTTACATAATTTAGTTCTAGAAGAAGTTTGTCCTTCCTGGGTTTAGGTCAAATTTGTGCACCTGTGCGTTTGATTGGATGTTTTCCTAACTTGTCCCGCCCTGTCACAAAATTATATTAGTTCTGATTGTATATTGTCCCTGCAAACATTTTAATCTCATTTTCATTTGTTGACGAAAATGTCAATAATTTAGTTTTTGTCCTTTCAGGAAGTTTAGATTTCATTATTGTCTCGTTTTCGTCATGAAAAAAGGGGTCGTTGATGAAAACTATGACAAAAATATTTCATCAACGAAATTAACACTGCTCAAAATCAACCTCTCCAGGAGGCTTGGGTGCCCTAACAGAGAAAGGGCGTAACCACCAGGATGAGCTCTGAGAGGTGGAAGAATAATTTTGGAGCACATGCTTAACGACAATATGCTGCACATGAGATGGATTTAGCTCGTCATCTCTCAGTTTCAGAGTTTTACATTTTTTCATCTTCTTCTGTACCGCAGGTTGAGCTATTTTCTTATCTGTTTTAGTGCTAAGTGTCAAGAGGATGGTCTTTATCAGGTCAGTTTTTCTGACCCTAGAGTTACGTATGAGAGATGTAGTGCTGTGTTCAGACTGAACACTCATCAGAAGACTCACTGCTACTGCTCAAAGCGAGAAGTGTGTCTGTACGAGGGCCTACAGTCTGACTTGCAGAATCCATAAATGTATTAACACTATCTACCTGCCATGTCACAGCAGGATTGTTCACATTTGTGATCTCACGAGGAAGATTTAACTCAAATATTGCCATCGGGATTTCTGACTTGAAACTCCACAATAGCTGTGCCCTTTTTCACTGCAGCTAAAAGCAGCAGTACTTTGGTTACAGTCCCATAAGCTCTTAACAAAGCTATGATAACAGCGTATCAGGCCTTCAACAGACTGGAGATGCATGTCCCAGGCATCTCACCCTGTAACAGCTGGGATAGACTCCAGCACCCCCATGATGTTAAATTTGATAAGTGCAAGAAAATGAATAGATTGATGTATGTACATTCATTGACACATCTCATGAGTGTATTTACTGTACTTCTCTATGCCTGAAGGTTCGGAGAAGGAATATAAAAATATATGATATGCCCAATTCATTTCCTAAGACATTTTTGGGCATTGGAGAATGATTTTCATACAAAAAAAGAAGCAAAGAAGCTGACAAAGAACTAATTATCATACTAAATTATACATGTATTTTATAATTTTTATAATTTTTATTTATCACTCACATTACATGAAGAGGAATGAACACAGTACATTACAGTGTGATTCAAATTGAAATAAAACAACAGTGATATACAATAAAAATATTGATATATGCTCTATATAAGTACAGAGAGTATTGGAAATAAAATAGCCAACTTAACATCAAGGTTTGGAAGTTTAATACAAAGAGAAACATTTTATTAAGTTGAGGTGAGATGAGATGAGCAAATTGGAAACAAATTTCACGGCAAATGAAAATCAGTTGTAGTTGTAGTATGATTTTAATTTTTCCAACAATTCATGAGCATCTTAATGTCACTGCCATATTGATATAACGCTCTGAAAAATATTATTTTTTGTAATCTTATGAATAAAGTGATCTGTTGTTTGAAAAACAACACAAACTACAGCCATTGCCTTCATATTGCCTTTATTTTTTTTTCAGAAAGATCATTGTGAAGCACCTTTCCCCATCATGTTCTTTTTTTATTTAATAGTATATTTACAACTCAAGTGGTTACAAAATGAAAATTGTGTTCATGTCGCTCAAGTAGATTTTAAAGCATACTGTTTTGAACTTTTCTTAATATGTATATTACAGTTAGGTTCACCGGCGTTTGAGAAATAACTCTTAATTTTTTATTTTATTTTATTTTTTGCCTCTATGCAACCACAGTAGATGGCAAAACGTAAAGGTGTAACTGAAGAAGACTTTCAGCTTGAATTCAGTGGGTTCAAGTATTGTATTAATTATAATTAAAATTGTTACATGTGAAGGCCTAATTGTCCATTTTCAGAGGCTGAGATGTATGAGAAAAAGTGACTGATGGCCTTTTGCCCAGTGTTTTATGCTTTTGAAATTGAATTCTTCCTTGTGTTCTTGTGTTCTGGGGTCTCTGTTATCCCTCCTGTGTCTAGTCTGTTTGTTTTACAGACGTCTGTGTCTTCCCCGTGTAGCTGTTTCCATGTCAGGTTCATGTGTCATAGTCTTGATGTTTGTTTCGGTATTTCCTCTGTGGACTTGCTTCCCAGTGTTATGTCAAGCCTGTGTGTTGTGTTTAGGTCTCCATTTATGTTCAGATTCCCTCTGTGTGCCAGCCTCCTTGTATGTCAAGTCTGCGTTGTGTCATGTTTGGTCACTTCCTGTTTTATTTTGACAGTCCCTTGTCCCGTGTATTTGTGTTACTTTTGCTTCCTGTCTTGTTAGTGTATTCTGTTCACCTGTTCTCCCACAGATGTTTCCACTTTCCTCATTATCGCTCTGTGAATATATTGTCTGTGTTTTCCCTTGTACCTTGTTGTGTCCTCTTTGTCATAGCTGTCATCATCATCATTGCTGGTGTTGTCTGCTGTGTGCATTATTTTCATGTTAAGTCAATAGTTCATGTTCAAAATTCAAGTTCATAAGTTCTAGTGAGTTCATAGTTTGTGCTGCTGGTTCCTGAGAAGACCTGTTTTATGTTATATGCTTGCCAATAAAGCTGAAGCTTAAATTTAGCTCTCGCCTATGAGTCCTGTATCGGGGTCTTCTGCTTTGCCTGCCGCAGCACCACATGACCTGGTCAGTTCTTGATACACTTTGTTGATAAAATCTCCTCTTTAGGGTCTTCACATTCACAGGTTGTCTTAGAGCAAGAGTCACCTTCTAAAGGCTCAGCTGTTTTTCAGCAGTTTGAGCAGGTGACTTTTTCAGTTTTAAAGGAAGTGGTCTCTCATTTAAGGCCCTCTAATTCCCCTCTAGATATAATCCCCTGTTGCCTGCTCAAAGAAACTCTTCGCATTATTGGGCTTAGTATTTTGCTCATACTAAATGCTTCACTTTTATCAGGCTGTGCACCAGTTGCCTTCAAGCATGCTGTTGTGCAGCCTATTATTAAAAAGAAAAATCTTGAGACAAATGTTCTTTCTAATTACAGGCCGATTTCTAAACTACCTTTTATGTCCAAAATATTGGAAAAGGTTGTTTTTAATCAACTTCAAACCTTTTAAAT
>VUQJ01026955.1:0-12454 GCA_015108635.1 Andinoacara biseriatus
CAACTAAAATTGTACAAATGAGTCTTTACTGAAACTCACCCAAGCCCAGGGATGCGTTCACACTGGCCTGTCATTCCTGCAATTAAGTTACTGTGGACAATCATGACTCCTTTGGGTCTGCCTGTAGAGCCACTGGTATACATCACAACAGCCAGATCGGATGGCTGGGGCTCAACAATTACCCTAGCCACTGTAGAACAAAGGAAAGCGTTACAGTCTTGTACTGTGCCTGGAATATAACAAAAAGCCCAACCAGAGCAAGTCAGAGAAATACACACTATTCTCGGGCTGCATGCCCTGCTCTCGTACGGACTGCATGCTGTGGATGGAAAGTCCTGCTGGGTAGCCTTCTGCGCTCACTTTCTTCTGATCCACACAGATCACATGCTTCAGGCTGGGGATCTGTGGCAGCACGCTCTAAACAGAAAAAGCAGACAGTCCAAGCGTCACAACAGGATGTCCAAGTACAAGATTTCTTTTTAGAAGTATTTACTGGCATTTTCTTTGAAATACTCTGTGTTCCTTAATTCATCCAGATATGGACAATAAATAACAGCATTCTTGGGTTTTTCAACTTAAAGGTTAATAATTTGCTAAATCTCAAATTATAATCATGTGATGATAATCAGGGTTGGTTATATAGTAAACTAAGATGTCCCATGAGAATAATCAGATCACTGCTTCTCTTGTTCTTAGGAAAGGCAGTTGGACCATGTGCTGTGAAGGATTAACTCACTTTCAGTTTAGTCTCAAGGAGTTCCACACTGGTGACTAAATGCGTAACACCAGTCTCATTCAGACCAAAAGCAATCGCCTCCTCCCCCAGCGTGGCATAAAATGTCACCACTGCAACGGAGAAGAAAAAAATAAATAATGACATCAATGAGGGCGAGCATAGGAAAGTATGAAACAGTTAACACAACATTCACACTATCCAAGCCTAGCACCTTGGACTCAACATACTGTGATATACGTACGTGGGAAATTACGTCTGAAGCATGCCTGAGCAGTGATCATCCACTCTGCTCTGGTTTCACAGAAGATTGCAATGGTGCTTTTGGGTTGCTGCCCCAAAGCTGCCAATCCACTGCCAAACTCACTGACTATGGAGTCGAGTTCATTGTAGGATAGCCACCTGTACTCTCCAAGGATCAGCTAAAAGGAGAAAGGAGTGCGTAAAACACTGGGCGTGTTTGGTCACTAAGGATCTGTTAACAGAAACATGATCTATGAACAACCTTACCTTTTTAAAAACTTTCCCATTGGGCTGAGTCTCATTCTCTTCACTCAGAATCTCTCGGGATCCTAGACAGTGAGCTTCGCCAAAGCGCTGCACAGCATGCTTGAACAGCTTATCAAGTGTGTCCTTGCCTGGGAAATCTTCCCTGGCTAGGGAATCAAAGTGGTCCACGGAGCGGTATGGTCCCTCGGCGCATCCTGAAGTGGAACGAGCCTTTATCCTCTTGGACAGAGCTGTTCTTTGGCCAGCTCCGGTGAGGTAGTACCAAGGCAGGAATGAGAGGATGGAGTACAGCCATATGAAAAAGTGGATTGGAAAAAGGAGGATCGACTGGAGGACACAGACTGCCTGAAGACTCATGCTTTTCTCTGGAAGAGGACTGAGCAGCAGTGGTGATCAGACAAGTTTTGAATGCTGTGCTGGTCCCAAAGACGTTTGAGGTGCTTCAGAAGAATTGTGTTGGACGGGAAGAGTAAAGCTCTCAAGGCAGTATTATGAGTCCCACAGCTGCAGCATGAAAATATTGAAAATTTGGTCCACTAGTCCTCAAAATGCTTAAGCTAAAGTTGAGACAGAGAAGAACACAATGCAGTTTAGTCATTAACCAGCTGTGAGATAACTCTCACAAATCAATACAATTTAATGCAAAAAATAAATAAATAAATCAATCATTTCACCCAAATATGTGTCACATGCTAAGATATGACTCAAAGAGGAAGTTGGCTGGTTAACTAAAGTTCATCTGCTGGTTGACCTCTTGCAAAGAAACAAAACAAAAATTATATTATATTATGTGTGTGTGTAATATATATATATATATATATATATATATATATATATATATATATAAAAAAGTGCTCTATTTGATTTTTTTTTTCAAATAGAAAATTATTATAAGATAAAAGGGGCGGTTTTACGTGCCGGCAGCCTTTAAGACGTGACGTTTCGCATATTAAATAAAAAAATAATAATAAAACAAACCAAAACAAAATTAATAAGATCAAATAGCCTGTATATAATAAATTGAATCCGAAAGATGGGGACACTTTAAAATACTAAAGTCACCTACAACACCTGATTTTTGCGGCTGTACCTATCTCGCTGTTGCAGGTTTTCTGAATAAAATTCTTGTTTATACAAAGTCACAGTTTTGGCGTGTGTTGGGCGTGACGCGGGGTGCTTCTGGTGCTTGAGGGTAACTTTGTTAGGGTGCGCTTTTCCGTTAAGCCACCAGGAGGAGGCGAACCCCGTGTTGTGGCTCATTAATTCCTCCTAATAAACAAACATGCAGGGGATCAGAGGTGTTGGAGCAGTTTATTACACCACGTGTTATCTCCCTTAAATGTTCAAACAACAGGTATATGGAGAAACATTAGCTCTACTTATAAACATGTTCAGATGTTTATAAATTTCAGTCTTCGTGTTTTTAATCTTAAATTATATAAATATTCTTTCCCCCTCAAATTTATTCACTCCGCAGCGGTAGAACCCTAACAACTGGAATCGGGGATTCAGATCTGTTTTTAATAGATCTTCTATCTAAATTTACGTAGATTTTTTTTTTAAATCCTTGCCATATTTTCTTGAATCTGCAAGTGCTATTTAGGGGTCAGAGCACTGCTCGGGCCTCCCTGCTCAGCTCAGGTCTGGTTGTGATATGAAGTGATTCGGGAAACCCGCTTCAGCACCGCGGACAGCGGCGCAGGAGAACAAGTATCTCCCGTTACCCAGAACCTTCACACAGAACCAGCTGCCGCCATTCGTTTAGTTTATTTAAGCTTAAAAAATTGTATATATATATATATACTTGCAGCGTTCGATCCCACTTGATAAAATATTTACATTTCTATGTCACGCAGTGGCTATGGTAATATTCAAAATGTGGCATATTTAAAGAAACTCCAACAGGAAATCAACAGAAAATCAATGGGAGGAAAAAACACTCAAAATCTCCTTTTAAATTCCGAGTTAATTAAATGTATCTTTTGACATGAAATATTTTCATCCAGAAAACGTTTAAATAAAAATTCTTCACATTTTAGTCAATATGGTGTGTTTTAATTTGAACACACATTTTCACGTGTTTAAGTTGCAGCATTTTAAATTAAGTTCATTTTAAACCCTAAAGCAGATTGCAAACATATTCATAGGAAGTGAAAATAAAGGACGTGGACACTTACTGAGACAAGACCCTCCACAGCTGCTGCTGCTTGATAAACATCTTACAAGGTGACGGTGTGTGATCTTCTTTTATTCCAATAGTGAACCGATGGATGAGGGTGGAGACAAGTTAGGAAACTACCTGGCCCCAGCCTCCTTTTGCTAGCAGCACCCAGCAATTAAGACCAAACCACAGCAGGTCCATCCGCTTTTTAATCAAGAGTGCGTATTTGGAAAATAATCCTAAATATGACCTCATAATAAAATTTTTAAATGAACTTTAGCTTTCTTTTTCAGCTTGAACGGGCTGATTTACTCAGTAGGTACCATGCAGCTTTGAATGGAAATGTGGGTTCATTTAATTGCTCCAATAGGCATTTCCTTGTTTCCTGTTATTGTTAAAATACAAAAGAGAGCAATGCTTTTTTTCTGACAAAAAATTGACAACTTCTTTCTGCCAATAAAAAGGAGGCAAAAAGGATTAAGTTGGGAATCACACAAGGTCCTCCAAGTAAAGTCATCATTACAGTTGGATCCCTTTTTGAAGAGTGACAGTTTCAGCTCCGCTTCAAGGGAATTTAACAAAATATAAACACTATAGGAAATAAAAGAAGACAAAATTAAAAGCAGAAATGCTGAAGCTGTGCTACACTAAAAGGTCTGGAAGACCACAGGAGAGTGCTGAAGTGTATGATTACAGAATTCTTTTAATTGGTAAAGGAAAAAAAATCTAGCCAAGAGTTGCCAAGGGTTTACCTCAAGACTCAAATCAATCTGAAAACCCAGATTAAATATTAATGGAAAACATCTTTAAAAAAATTAAAATAAATTCTGTAGTTTATAGAAGTATACTTTTAGTCAAATGCTAAAAACTGATGCGGCTGTGCATCACAGTGCAAATGGATTATGAACTGAAACATACTGAAAAACCAGGCTAGATCTTATTAAAGGAAAGAAATAAAATACTCTTAAATAAAAGTCAGTTATTTTAAATTTTCTTTTATCATCTTTATTTTTCTAATTAATTATGAGCCTGTAAAAACAGGGGAATTATGAAAAAAAGGTTATTCTTCCGAGCTTAATGCTATATTTTTTTCACACAGAGATCTTAGTAGTCTGTTTTTTTGTTCTCTTTCCACTCTTTCCATCTGACCACTAATGAGGTGATGGAGTATTAGGATCATTTTCAAAAGGCTGCCAGTCATTTCTCATGTATCCTTTTAGTACGCAAGCTTCAAACTTTATTAGTATAATTGCAATTTCATGTATTTTTAATAAACTGGGATACTTTTAAAGTCCTTAAAAGTCCTTTGGGCAAGATACTGAACCCCAAGTTGCTATGAATGTGTGTGAATGTTGGACAATTAGCACTTAGCTTAGTTACATATGGAAGTGCTTGTATGAATGGGTGTGATTGGGTAAATGTAAGCGTGGTGTATAAGCGCTTTGAGTGCTCATATAGAGTAGAAAAGCGCTATATAAGAACTAGTCCATTTACTATTTACAGTTTAAACCTTACATGTATTGGTGATTGGCATTTAAGATAATCCTCTCAAAGCTGCAAAAGGAAATGTAAGGTAGATAGGCTGGTAGAGCTGCCTCTGCCTCTTCCTCATTGCTAGCAGTTCCAACACCAGTTTCCCTTCCTGTCTGACTGACAGCTCAAATGCTCATCGCGTGTGAGTGAGCATGGAGGTCAGGGAGGAGCTCACGAAGGTGTGTGCAGGTGATGATTTGCTTAGACAGTAAAGGTACAGTTGCACTGTAAAGTTTCAGCTTGGCAGGGCATAGACCAATTCTACTTCCAGCAACATTTCTCACATTCAGAGCATAGTTTCATGCAAGGAAAGTCAAGGTAAGACATATCAGGAAATTACATAACCTGCAAAACACAAATGATAAACAAACCAGGTCATTACACTGATTTATGCCTGTTCTTAGTAGTGCAATGCACAAGACTTTGGAAGAGAAGTATGCCTTTTAGAGCACTTGTGGGGCTTATATTATTCTGTGAATCGATGCTGTGAACAGAGGGGACTGCTCAAGGCTATTCTAAAGGTGCCATGCAGTCACGCACATGTGCTTCATCATACGAGTGACAGCTGAAGGGAAAGCTGCTCACAGCTTCACTAAACACAGGTCTCCATCCATCTACCTGTCATGGTTAGATACAGAAAAGAGCTCCTAAGCCACTAAGGCTTGGACAGTATATTTTATTTCGATCTTGGCGTGTCTGTGACGTTTCATCAGTCATGCTTGAATTAAAACAACTTAATCAGATTTATGGTCTAAAGATAAAACTTATCCTTAAGATAAACAGATAAAAATGAACAAAGGAAGTATGCTGATTATTAAACCGTGAAAGTAATTCAAAAGGCAGCAACTCTTTATCTTAGTGGCCAGTTTTCTGCAATTTGTAACACAATAGGGCTTTAGTATCTACAAGGATACAATACAATTCTTGGAAGAGGACTTCGGTAAAGTAACGCCACAGAAACTCAGTCCCCGAGTCAGCACTATCATATGGCAACTGTTTCAAAAGGGCCTAACTGTTTGCTCAAAACTATAAAAGTTATTTTAAAGCTTTTAAATTAATATTTTTATATAAAGAATGGATTAAATGAATATGTGGAATCTTTCATAAGGTGACAAACCTACAGAGCTCACCTTAAGCTGCATAAGCACTTTAGGTTTATTGTTCTTGTACTACAACTTTCTATTTGCCCATTTTGGTCCAGTCTTACCACTCGCATGAACCTTTAAGTAGCGAGCAGCTAATATTAGTGAAAAGCTCTTAGAAACTGTATATATGTTAAAGCTAGCGACCCAAGTTACCGACTACCTGGTGAACATTTTACTGATAAAAAGTCAGATATTTCCTCCAAGGAGCTGATAAAGATAAATTCATGCAAATTGCCCTATAACTGCTAGCTGTATTGCTTTTGCTAGCACTTTTGCTAATGATAACGTTACTCAGTTATATTGTTAAAGTTGTGTTTACAAATTGTTCTATTGCTCACAAGAGGTCAAAACCTGCAAATGTAAGTAGCCGATGCTTTGCTAAATCAAATATACCATCATGCTAAACAGCTAAAGACACAATCAGTTTATTTTAATGCATCCAAAAGGCCAAAAGTTAATATAAAGTGTCAGTTAATTATTAAGTTAGTGCCACATTTTAAAATGTCTAACAACTGTAACACTAAATCCCCAAAGTAGACATCAAAGTGAGAATTTTTTTCAATGCTAAGATGCTATATTTTGCATTTGGCTGATATGACATTTCTACAGTATAGGACACAACAGTGAACATTTCAGAAAATCCTTACATAAATAGTTTTAAACCTTCATTCATGCTCAATAAGCGACCTGACCTTCACAGCTCAGGTCGCTTTCCAGCCGCCTCCACCAATTGGAGAAATCGTGTTTTAATTCAGGATTCTAGAGAGAGTAGTTCTTTTTTATGACATTGCAAATAAAATGTGTTTTGTTAAAAAAAAAGTTTGATCTCATACAGACTTTATTATATTGGAAGGTTAAAATATCATGCCTCATCCTCAAAATGGCTGTGAAGAAGATGAAAGTGATTTTTACTTCCACAACATCACTGTTCTGCAATATCAAGATCTGTACCTCAAGGATCATTCTTTGTACATGAAGTTTTCATATTACTCTCTCTACCACTTGGTAGGTGCAACATTTAGTAGAGGAAATAAGAGTTTGTTTGAGACGTGCATGCAGACACAGACAGAAACGTGGATTGTCTGTATGGGCCTGTCTTGTTAATTACTTTCCATTAGAGATGAATCGGCCCACCGCCGTGTGATTGGTCTAACTACCCCGACACCAAACTAAACTGTCATCTGGCTTGGCGATGAGTCAGGGAGAGTTGAGCGCTGGGGCAAACCCTTTACTTTGGTCGGACCGCGAGCGCCTCATTACGACTGAGTGACCTCAGTGACTCCAAATGTCAAACTGTCCTACAACAACCTTCCCCCCCCCCGACTCTCCCCCCAATATTTCCCAGAAGTCCACAAATCCTGTGTTTTTCATCTCTTTGGTGACGCTAAAAAAAAAAGCTGCAGCTTTCCATCTAAAAGCATGAGAATGATGCTAATGAGTGTTTCGAGTATCCTAATGACCTTGCGGATTAACTGAGCGCTCATTGAGGTACTTCTATCTGTATGGTCTTTTCTTGTTCAGCCAAGTCCTAAGGAGGCCCTTGCCAAAGCGTAATCAGCAGCCCGTGAAGGCGTCTCTCCTCCATTCTCACACTAAAAGGGCATTTTCCCCTGAATTCTGAATCGGCGTCCATGTCGGATTTTTTTTTTATTACTGGTGGAAACCTTTTCAAGGGTGTGCAGAGTCCTACTGAACTGTTGGTGCTTCTTTGGAAAGAATGGGACGCTTATTACATGTTCAGCCGCATGACTGCGCTTTTCAAATCCACGCCAACTAAAAACAGCCTTGCCCGCCTCAAATCCTCACAACTGTTGTCAGTCATTGTTTTTATTGGCTTAACTGAAGAGACTGACAAATAGCACATGGAAAGTAACCAGTGAATAGAATGTGAATAGGTTTTCTTATGATTGTGGAGGTGTTTTGTTTTTGCAGATTACTGTGTGAATGGAATGAGGTGAGGATTATGTGAAAATTAATTTTGACAACAAGTTTGATCAAGACCTCTGAAAAAAAAAAAATTGGGTGAACTCTTTGTGAGTTTTGTCCCAAAGTGCATTTTCCAAATGCTGCTCCATGCAGAGCTGTTGTTATAAGCACCTGCATCCTTCAGAAAACTGTATGACCTCTGATATCCTTGCATGGTGCGTGTATCTAAATGCTAATTCCACCTCATGCACAAAACACATCTGTGCAAACACGTACAGATGAATGCAGAGGAAAATGGAGCATGAGAGGCTGCCACATCGCCTTCCCTTGCTTGATGAGGCCTAATCTTATCTAGTCTCTGCAGGATGGAAGAGTTGCTATTTTAACCCAAACTGGCTCTGTCATTAAAAGTCATTGAAGCTTACTTGTCTCCCCCCTTGTGTTTATCTTTTCCTCCCTGTGCAAGGTGAAAGGTGAAGCAGCACTCAAAGGGAAGCTAAGCCTCCTCTCTGCGACCCCCTCCTCGGCCCTGTCTTTGGTGTTTTCACAAGAAATTAATGATGACGGACAGTCACGCACGGTAGGCTGTTGCCTGCAGAGGAGAGTCACGCGAAGTGTGGCCTCTTGTCCTACACAGAGCTCCTATATACCGTTTGAAGAAAGAGAAAGTAGGCAGCTGGGGTGAGCAGTAAGTAGAAAGCTCCTGGAAAAACTCTTTGCAATGTGATGGAGTTGGGTAAAAAGATATTTGCACACTTAGATAGCTAAAATTGACCCTGTATTTCCAAAACACAATGTCATCTGTTCATTCTGGCTTCACTCCTCAGAAACTTCAGTTTCTTTCAAACTCAGGTTCCCTTACTTGTAGCACAACTTTATAGTGTGAATGTTTAGTAGCCAGCCCAAATCTGAGCTCATCATAATGCCATCATCAGGGTTACCATCAGAAAAGAGTTAGACAAAGTTCTGTCCTTGTGTCACTGTATATAATTAACTATAATGACTGTGAAATTAACACTGAAGTTCAAATATGGACCACACAAAACAGTTTATCTTAGCTTATGCTAATAGTAGCAGGCACTTTGTAAACATATCTAAATGTCTGACATGACATCACTGTTGTGAAGTCAGTCACTTCGCTCTCACATGGTAACAACTCGTCAGTCACTAGGTAGGCCTGCATTCCCTGTGTTATTGTCTATTTTATCTATGGGATTATATTTATGTCAAAAGTCATGCTTGATAAAAAAACATAATCCAACCAAATCATTTCATTTCACGGGCACAGGTATTCATTCCTCAAGTGTAAAAACAACAACCTGCACATCTGACAGCAACACAAGCACATTTTATATTTGTACACATTTTAGAAAATTCACTTTACTCAGTTGATAATGAAAAATATTTTTCCTTTGTCTTCTGCATTGTATTCTGTATTCTTCTCATTATGATGATTTTTAAAATGTTAACAGGTATGTGACGGTGTAAAACCATTTGCAGAGGCTCCAAAACTTTGAACCCTCAGATTCTAAAATTTTATTCTGCTCCACAGAAAACAATAACTGCTGATAGTTGATTTGGCAAGATTTATTTTCCAAATTGTAAACAAATACAATTTAAAACAGCTCTTATGTTGCTGCCACAGTGTAACTTGGTTCAATGTGGTAACCAATCACATTAGGCTCCGCCCAAGCAGTCAAAAGTCTGTTGATTGAGCGAGCAGAATCCATTGAGTGATTCACTCAATTCAACATTTATACAACCTGCTACTTTTACTTTCTTACTTTGAGTACATCTCAGACCCTGTACTTTTTTACTTTTACTTAAGTAAAGAAGTTGAACCAGTAGTTTTGTGACTGTCAGTGACAACAGTTCGCAGCCTAATAATCTGAAATAACACCAGTGCAAATAAATTAGATGATTAAACACCAACACATTGTTTTTGATTATTTCATTCTATATTTTCTTTACATTATTTGTCACTGTAATTTTCCTTGGCTTCTTTTCATTTATTATTTCACCAATAAATACCAAAGACTACAAAAAACTTGGATATATTTATTTGTTACAGATTACAAAGTTAATAAAGCAGAAAGTTTAAGGCCCTACACAAAATAATCATTCATAGTTTCCTCCTCACAGTTAGAGTTACAGGCTATTAATTTAACACTGATATCAGATCAGATGCCCAGAGCCAAGGTATCAGCGATGGATCATAACCAGATAAGGCAGAATTGGGCCATCCCTGAGGGGAAATCGCTGTTTGGGATGAACACAGTCTGTTGCTGCATTTGTAAATACGAGTGAAAGCTCCACCATGAAAAGAATCAGTTGTATATAAATAAGATCCAAGATGCCTTCTTTCAGTGTGGGCTTATTTAACATGGACTGAAGAAAAATGGCAACCACAAAGGTTTTGGAGCAGCATATGCTGCCATTCAGATAGGGTTTTATTCAGTTAAGGTCATGCTTATTTCTGCAAACCAGCTAAAATCTAACATGAAGCAACAGTGGAAAACATTTGGCTTTCAAAATTACAAGCTTTGGTCTCCTCGTCTCCTTAATGCTCGCAGAATGTTGCAGAGGTGATGCAACACAGTGGCAAACATGTCCCTGTCCCAACATTTTTGAAAGGTGTTGCTGGCATCAATTTCAAAATCAAAATATTTTTCATGCTTTCTGGTTACTGGTTTTTATGTCCATTTTACGCAGCATCCTGTTATTTTTAGAAACAGGGTTGTTCAAAATTATACAAACACTCATTCTTTGTATCACATTACATTGTTGTCTTATGTTTGTGTCTTCATGGCTGGTAAACCCCAAACAAATCCAGCATCAGTCCTCTGAAGCATTAAACTGTGACATATTTTGCCAGTCATGTGAGAACAAAGGGTGTATAAAATGCTCAGCCACAGCACTGAAATCATCTGCCGGATGATGCAGACAGAACATTTGTTTTGGTGGAGACGATCGGATGGATTTTGTTCCTTTTTTTTTGCGCTTTTTTGGTGTTTGGAGCTTCTTTTAAGCCTCACAGAAACGGGGATTCTGCATTGGACTGTGTTTGTAGATGAAGATCCTAAAATCATTCTGAGAAGTTTAATCAGGAGGTCGTCTCTGAGGTCATCTGCTGCTCTCTGCCCTCAGCTGTGTTACTACATCCAGGAATGACCTTCAGCTGCTTTTCTCTGAGATTCTCAGGTGGCGTTCCAATGGCTCTTGTACCCTGGATACGAACAGCTGAAAAATAGTGAATCTGCTTCATCCTCTGCAGTTTGATTAAAGACAGATCTACTCAGTCACTGTGAAGATACAGGAAATCATTACACCCTATAACAAGTATTATCCAGTAATTGCTGGCCATGCTGACACTTGGAACGACTGAAGCGCTGATTGTACTGGAACACAAATGTTTGTCAGAAGTAGGGTTGGATTTTTGTTTTGGGGCATTAACATCATCATGACATCATTTGTATTAATCAGGCAATGGTTACACCGGGATCATGTGTGATTGCACCATATAAAGTAGACCTGAATGCAACCAGTGAATGGCTGAAATGGCAGATATACATTCAAGAATCTGAAAGGCTTTAAGCCAATGAATATAATAATGATGTGAAGTGATTCGTTGTAAGAAACATAAAATATTTTTAGTATGGTCATAATTCAGGTTATTTTATAGATGATGTTCCATTTTCTGTAAATCAGCTGATGCAAAATGCAGTTGTGTGCAGTTCATCAAGGGCATCGTGGGGTCGTGAGGTTAGCAGGAGGAAGCCACGTGAAATTTTCTATTATACTGAACTCAAGATCTGAACTGTATATTCTTAGCTTATTGTTTCATTGGGAGATTGGTATTTCCTTTGGACCCATGGCTGCTGCTGATACAGCATTCACAGTCCATCACATAGTGTCATATGGAAATACTTCAGGTCTTTTCTATTTATTGGCATCAGGTAGTTGCTCTTACTGAGAAAAACAAAGGAAACCGTGACTTACAAACTGTACTTCAGCACAAGCATAATGACATTAAATGTTTGGAGTTCAGAATTTTTTCCTCACAATATTTTTTATAGGATCAAACACAAATAAGTAAGTAAAATAAGCCGTGTCTCTCTCTGAAGTTTGTTCTATAAATTAATAATTATCAACTATTTCTTTGCTTTCTATTCAGGTGTCTGTTCTTTGTCCATGGAGTGCAACAAAGTTTCAGTAGATTCAGGATAACCGGGCAAACCAAAAAGAAAAAACAGATTATGTGCAGACTCCCTCTTTATGGATATCTTTTAATATCAGAGAATAGTATCCAAGTAATTATTGTGTGACATTTAGAATATGTGTGAAATTGTGTGTAGTTGCACATGTTTAATTATTTCACTATCCTCTAACTCAGTTTGTTTAATATAAAAAGAGAACATGCCTGTGTGTGTGTGTGTGTGTGTAAAT
>VUQJ01026956.1:0-10508 GCA_015108635.1 Andinoacara biseriatus
GGGTTTGTGACCCCCCCCCCAAAAAAAAAAAAAAAAGTCAAAAACTCAGTTGCTTCTCGCTTCATTAATATAAAGTAATAGCAGTAATATGAAATACATAAAGAACGTGCGTAATATGTGCTGTGAGTAGTACAAGAGGAAGCACTGATCTGCTAGTGCTTGGCAGGTGTATACTCCCACCACCACCACTACTACTACCACTACATACATACGTTCACACGTGCTCCATCTGCCACACACTGTCATGTAGCATCCATTGGAAATGCACCCCAGATCCAAAAGTGCGTCTTCTCATGGCAGGGAAGCAGCATTTGCTTGCATCACCACGCTGCTATGCGGCGACAGCACAGCAGGTCCGTTATTGTGATTGCAATCAAGCATCCCCAGACAACCATCACAACCAACTAATTAGAGGATTAGATGATCAAACAAGGCTCCTCCAAAACTGGTGCCAACCGTACTGCGTATTTTGGCATGTGTCACTGTGTACCTGTCAGTCTGAGTGTGCAAAGTGCAAACAGCTGCAGATTTTAGGGGAGAGGGGGGAAAAAAAACATGTGAGGATATTTTATAATCAACTCTAATGTGAGTTTCTTCCTGTGTGAGAACGTCCTGAAGAATTTGCTGGAGTTCACTGTTTATTGGTGTTAGCGCTGAGACCGTTGTGTGGAAGCCATTTGTCACCTTGCAGAAGTGACACAGGAACGACGCATTTCGCTCAATGCATCGCTAATGCACGCGTGGGTAAATGAGTGAGGGTGAGAGGTAATGGAGACAGGCAGTGGAAAGCAGGAGGAGCAGTGAGGTTTAAGGAGGGCAGGGCCAAGTCTACTGTATGAGACACTGTAGCTGGGTAAATGGGTGACTAGTCTTACAGTAGCATAATGCAGTATCAACTCTCATGCTATCTCCATCCAGATCGTATGAGGAAACCCCAACCAAGAACAACAAGATTAGTCAGTAATTAGATGTGAAGTGATACTGTGTACATGCTGCCGAGGAGCCAGAATGCAGACAGGTTGTTTGGATAGAGGCAGGAATATAGGAGCGCTTCCTGCAGACTGTCGTGCAGCCAAGCAGTAGCCTGCCTCTGTGTTTACAAAGATATTGACATTGATGTGTAAAAGTTTGCATCTGTTAAGTATTCTCAAGTGTGTCTTAACTGTCAAAAGCGATTAACCCTATATGATGTATTTCTAATGTGTGTTATAGATTCTGTATCCACACGTCTCCCTGGGATCACTTGGGTCCAAATGATGTAAATTTAATTACCAGACAGCGAGCGTGAGGCTCCGTCGGGATGTCACCGCGCCTCCACAGTTTTTTTTTTTGTGTGTGTGTGACCGTGCAGACGTGTGTGACCATGCAGGCGTGTGTGACGAGACTTTACATTAGAATGCACCGACTCTCCATGCTCCCTTTAGGCAGGGTTCAAAGACGCATAACAGGAATGACGAGTTGTCCGTGGTGTCTGCAGTTGTCTGTGTCATCATCCGCAACACAGTAGAATCCGTGACGGGCTATTATTGTAACTGTCACGTTAAGTGCAATTTCAAGATGATCCGATAAAGTTTAAAATCATTTATTTATCTGAAGCAAAATGAGAATGACCCTGGCTGCTATTGTAATCATTTTAACCATAAAGAAGTTTCCTACCTTGAATTTGTCAATCTAATTTTCCAACTGTTAGCATCAATAACTTAAAGTTACTGTTTTCTGTATGACTTTGTCTACTTTGAGCTTTGCAGGCGTTCATGTATACGCAGCTCTTTCACCGCCACAGCCTCAGGTTGCAGTTTGGACTTTGTCTGCAGCATTTTGATTCTGTTCTTTTTCAGCCATTCGGTTGTATATTTGTTGCTTGAGCCAGTACGGGCCGAGCTTTAGCTGTTGGAGAGACTGCCTAACATTTAACTCTAGAACACTTTGCTATAGAGAGAACTTCATGGTTGACTACAAGATGACCAGGCCTGTGGTCAAATGTGGTGCACTTTGGTCTCGTCCATCAAACTTGCCCACATTGCTACAAAAGTCTTAGAGTTTGCTTAGATGCAACTTTGCAAACCTAAGCTGTGGTTGCATTTTCATTCTACAGAGAAGAGGCTTTTTCCTGTCAACCCCTGCAAACAAGCCACATTTGTTCAGAGTTTTCTAATTGTGCATTCATGACCTTTTAACATTTAACTGAGGCCTGTAGAGTCTGAGGTGTAGCATTTGGACCTTTTGCAGTTTCTCTGAGTGTTGTACAGTCTGACCTTGGGGTGAGTTTGTTTGGACGTCCACTCCTGGGAAGATTGTGACATTAGGTTAACACACACCTCAATGCTCCAGACCTGCAAACTGCCGTTTCCTGTGGAAGCAGTGAGGGTGTACTTAGTTTTTCACAGTACTGCATGGAGTGAACAATGGCTAACAGACCTAGAACAAGATTCAGAGATTTCTCGAAGTACATGCAGCTTGACAGCTGAACAACCAGAGCGGATCCAGTTACCCAAATATCTCCACGGTACTGATGTCTGCGCGGATGTGTCTATCTTTCAGAGGCAGGTACTGTTTCAGAAATCTAAATCAGCCTAATGTGACATAAAGATCTGGTGGAACTATGATGTCAAAACTCCTTTCTGCAGAGAAATGACTGAAAACAATAAGTTACGCTGGAACTCAAAAGTCAAAACTGACTCACTTTGCAATTTTAGGCACAAAAACAGCTTAGTTGTTTGAGGGTTAAAGCTAGTTTGCAAGAGTGTGCTATTGCTTAAGTTAAAATACCTGTTCTCAAGCATGCGTCATAAAGAATATGTCTAAAACTGCTTGCATTAAGTTAAAATCATATGATCGTGCTTAACTGCAAACCAGGTCAGAATTCTAACCCAAACTTTGCCCCAGACTTCTCTTTCCTTTAAGCGTGAATCTTCCATAAGTTGTTTCTTACAGCCAGTTCTCCCAGTTATTTCTTCATTCTTTTAAAGGCAAAACACTCTACAACCACTTCCTTTTGGCTGTTCCAAGTGCTGAGCTGAAGTAGAGTGATTAATGTCCCCATACCCTCAGCATGACATCATGACAGTAGTACGGACTAGTGTGTGACATGCAATGCAGAAATGACCTGACCTCAACGCGGCATTGTAAGGGCACAGTGTTGCAGACATGGCTGACAATCCGCAACATGCACAACGTGTTTGCACATAGTCTGTCCTGAACTTCAACAGGGTGAGTGTGTGTGTGTGTGTGTGCGTGTGTGTGTGTGAGAGAGACAGCTCAGCGATGAGGGCAAGGTGCTGACGAGAATCTTTCTCAGCAGCTCCTGCCAGGCTCTGTTTGAATTGTAAACATGTCAGAAAGTGTGAGAAAGTCTCTGTGCATGACGATGATGGCCTCCTTTGTTTTGGTTCTCAGGGTAATAATAGCTGATGATGAGACAGGTTAACTTTAGCCAGTTTGCGGGCATGCAGGTGGTTACAGACGGGGCTTGATGGCAGGGCAACGGTAAAACTGGCTGGGCTCTTGCCAGTGCAAGAAATACTATATGGATCTTTTCATAGTAAATATATTCTGCCAGCCACTTCTAAGAAAAAAAAACAAATGTTAGCGATATGCAGTACCAGTCAAAAGTTTGAATACACTCACCCAAATTCTCTGCAAATGCTCACTAAAAATCTCTCTAAATTGAATTTCACATTTTCCAACATTAGACTAAAATGTTACTTAAACGAGATAAAGATAATGCACTTTACAGCTGAAATATTAGAGCTGCATTCAAGAACATTAGAAGGAAAAAACATGAAATAGACCCCTTAAAAGCAACTGATAAGACATCACTCTGTTTCTCTACATCAAGCCCATCAAACCTCTGCAAAGTTCACACTATATAATTATAAACATAATGTCATTATGTCATGGTACATTACTAAACCTTGTTAGCCCATTACCTTCTAGCACCCAGGGTGATTAGTTATGGAAGGCCCCGCCCTTTCCTGTACTCCCACTCACTCTGAGAGGAAGCAGGAAGCTGCTCGCATGTCAGTCATCTCCAGACAGGAAGTGCCTGGGAGATGGCTTGCCTTTAATGCTGTAATTATTGTAACTATTGTTTGGATTGATAATCACGCTCATTACAGAGAGATGGGAGGAAAAGGAAGGAAGTCGGAAGCTTTAAGGCGACTTGTTTGAGTCCACGTTTTGTTCCGTGGAGGTCTGACAGATGGGGTGATGGGAGGGAATGAAGAGGTCCGGAGGGATGTGTGTAACCGCTTGGGTGCATGGGAAAGCTTGTTTGTTCGGAGGGTTTTCATTTGATCTGGGTTTCTCAGAGTAATTATCTGGGCTGGTGCTTCCAGGGAGAACAGCGATTAACGCAAGCTAGGGGTCAGGGTAGGACAGCACTCAGTCCGCTAGAGAGAATGAAATAAACCAGAGGGAAGAGAATATTCACATAGTGTAAATACTGCATTTTTAAATCCTCTACATGTACGTGACAGCTGTGGTTACAGGTCAATTTATGCCTAATTTATACCTCTTTTCTTTCAGCTATCCCTTTATTTTGCGTTCCTCTCGTCTGAAAACATGAAAATCCCAGAAACTGTACTCAGCACAGTGAAACAGCTCTGGCACTGTAAATATCAAGCCCTCTGAAGCAGCTTAGCACCGGCGTTCCAGCACTATGCTAGGCTGGCTATGTCTACACACGGTTATTGTTAGGATTTTCTCAATTCTGATATCAGTGCCGATAGTGATTATCGCTACTGATACTTATCAGTACTCTTACTGATACTCTTCTTCAAATTTTGGTGTAAAATTAAAACAGATGAGAGGATATGGCTACTTTTGACACAATGACAAGGCTTCATACCAGGCAGGACTGATGGGTTTTATTAATGTGTCTTTGGCTTCAAAGTTGTGCTACAGTTTAAATATTTAAACCATGAACTGCACAAAATAGTTATCTCTAGCTGTGTGGACAGATCACACTATGTTCAGCCTTAGCCTAACAGCTAGTGATGGTCACAAATCAAGCTAGTTATCCTAAACCAAATTAATTCTATTATGGAAAGAGTTAAATTTTTTACAATCGACTTTTCCTTATCGAGGGAGAATATCTGTCTGGATCCAAGCCACTAACCAAGCTGCGGCCGCTACTTGTCAAGGCACTAATTAGAAACATTTGAAAAAGTGCTTAGAGGTCATGCTAACTCTGCCATAAGTTAATAACCTTATTCAAATTTTAATAACATCAGTGTCATGAGTGGTTTCTTGACTTCAGGTAAAGAGAGTGCGCTCAAAACCCATAACAACTGGAGCCCGATGCATGTTGCTAAAGTGGTTAAACACGCTGTGTAACTTCAAAATTAAAGACATATACATCAGTCAGTGTTTATTTTCATTGCATCTACTATAGTGAAGACACATTTTTGAATGTTCTGCCCTGTCAGCCATAACTGGATTTCATTGAATTTAAACAAAGCTAGAAAACAGCAGACATAAAAAATTTTGCATCATTAGCATAATTGTCAAGATTCTTATCAGTAGTTACAGTAGTAGGTACTGAGCACTCTGAAACCAGTATCAGTGTTACACTGGTTATTGATATTCATCTATCCATCTTCTTGCGCTTATCCAATTCAGTGTTATGGCTGGAGTCTATCCACATATAAGAACTGGTTATAACTTGCCTGCTGGGCATTGCTGCCTGGTGCACCTCTGACAGCGCCACTGGGTCTATTCCAGAGTCATCAGCCGGGAACCACCACTCATTAACATTTCGCTCCATTGATCCTGGAACATCTCGTGGTGGTGGAGCAATGGACAGGGATGTCTCCCTACTGCCCTTTCAACTCTAGTGCCCTTTTTTCCCCCAAGCCTTGCCTTTTCTTTTTAGCCGCAGCCAAAATCTCCCCACTGTGCCTCTTCTGCCAGATCCTTGAAGGCCTTCTTCAGCATGTGGCCAGTGACTCCCACGGTCTTCAAAAGATGCTGGGTTGATGTTCCCATGAAGCCTCTGCAGCTGACTTCAACAGGGTAAGTGACAGCTGAGCATCCTGCATCTCTGCACTCAGCTGCCAGCTATTATTATTTATTATTCTTTTATTTCTAGTATTTATCTAGTACTTTTCTTTCTAGTATTTATCTTTCTTCCTCTCGAATGTTGCCTCCATCCCTCCCTCCCTCCCATGGGATAGTGAGCTCTGCCATAATCACTGTCCGTGCTGAGGTGGACCACAAGGTGATATCTGGCTGTAGAGAAGTTGTGAACTTGAGCTGGCGATAGAGGTCCTCACTCAAGTTCCAATCACACCAAGGCTTCAGCTCTCTTCCGCTGCTTTTCTGTGCCCTTGTTCCTTGTCTGACAAAGTGGATTAGCTTCTGGGATGTTGCTAGCTTGTCTCTTTTTGCTTGAAGCCTGCATGCTTCCAGCACCTCTGCCAGTTTGCTCAGTACTTGGTCATGGTGCCACCTATACCAACCATGCACCAAGGATCTCTTACAGTTGGAGAGTATGTGCTGCAGGCTTGGGGTTGGAGCATTGCAGAGCTGTCAGGTTTCTTCAGAGCCAAACCACAGCTGGAGGTTGCTGGGCCTAGGGAGGGTGTCACAGGTGGCCTTAATGAGGAAGGCTTAACCTGGCTTGGGGCAGCCGCCACATGTCTGTCTAACTTATGGACCTGTAGATCACTCTTTCCTTTTTCCTCCCCTTCCTTGAGGTTTTAGACTAAAACCTGGGAGCTGTTCTCCATCCTAGTCCAGCTCTCCCTGATTGTGTCCTGCTAACAATCTTATGGTGCCTTTCACACTTATGGCTTGGTCAGCTGCATCCTTTGCCCTCCACTTGTGACCTGTTCGGACTGGTGCTTTGGTGTCTCTTAAGACGGGTCTGACGAGTCTCTCAGCTCTAGCAAGAGCCTTACCTTCTCCTGTCTGTGGCTGAGAGCGATAGATTTCAGTGGCAGCTGGAGTATGTTTTGACCAAAGTGGGCTATGCTAGAGAGGCTATGTGGCAGGCCCGGCCACTTGCGGATGAAACTACTGGCATTTGTATCAGTTTTTGTCACTGTAGTTGATGTTATCTCACACAGTTTGAGAGGCCATATCAAATGCTGGTAGAGGGTAAATTGATAGCCCCAAACCTTGGGTTTCCCTGGGAGATAGCATCTGTCAATCATTTCCAGACCGTGTTTGAGGTCTGAATTGTTTCATAGTGGTAGCAGTCACATGATTGTCTGATATCTCAGCAGTGTACAGTCTGGAGTCTTGCCGGTGAAGTCTCCCCAGGCTTTGCACGGGCTGCTCTACCAGTAGTGGAATCCTTTCCCCATCCACTGTGAAGGAGATGATGTCATTTCTGGCGCCTTTACGAATAGAGAGACTGCAAGACTTATATGCTTGATTCTCATTCTGGCCCAGGTGAGGAGTTCTTCAAACCGCTTGTGGAACCAGACAGTACAAGCCCCAGCTGGTAGGAGGCTTGTTACATCATCCATGTAACTTTCCAAGGCTGGTAGTCGTTGGCCTGATGGTGAACTCATTCCTCAAACCAGTCGTCTCCCACCGATCAGAATGATCTCAAAGGTTGCTGTAAAGAGGATGCGAGAGACTGAGCATCCCATGGCAACGCTCCTCTCAAGGTGGAGCTAACCAGTTGTAGCCTCCTGTGTTGAATAGACAGTATAAAATATAGATATAGCTTCAAGACCAATGAAGCCAACGTGGAAGTGCTTTAAACCTGTATTCTATTTGAAGGCCACCCCATGGTGATAGCTGTGCTTGCAAAAAGACTTCCAGTCCTTTAAACGTCTATGGGAAAATGGCTCTAGCCCTTTAAACATATTTCTAATTGTGGGATTGAGCTGGAGTACCCAGAGAGACTCCACGCTGATAAGGGCAGAAAGTGTACAGTCCCCACAGAGGGGTCGATGAATTCGAACCAGGATCTCCTTTCTGTGAGACAGCAGTGCTATCCGCTGTGCTAGCCCCCATTCTTGATTCTTTAATACATTTAATTGGGTCTTAGATAAGATAAGATGAAGTTAATCACCCTTCATAATGTTTACAGATGCTAAATTTATTTTATTAAATACAGAAATGTATAAACAAGTGCTTTTATAGTGTGATTTAAGAGCCAGACTATTACTTGCCATGCTAGGTTATCGATTATTGGCTGTAGCTGCATGTTTAGTATACGGACTTCAAAGTGGGTAAATTGTTAAGGTGCTATACCAGATTGTCAAAGTTGCAACAAATTACAGGTTTGTGCTACTGAAAATGATTTTTCTTCTGTTGTTAAGTTTCAAACTAAAACTTAAACTTAAAACGAAATAAAATTTTAGTTAATGCCGTAAAAAAAATGTTTTTAAAGGTTTTAAATGATTAGACACGCAACAAAGTACCCGAATCGCATAAAGACTCATGATTAGCAAGGTTTTATCCACTGATGTAAAAAATGTAATAAATAATTTTTTCTTTTTTTTTACATCAACTTACCAAAAATATTTAAATTTATTTTACTGTAACTGATTCTGATCTCAAAAGCTAGATAGGAAAGAAAATGGGTTGGAAGTCGGTCTCTATATCAGGACTCAGGCTCGGGGTAAAAAAGTAACTGAAAATTAAACTGACAAGTAATAACAATAAATAGTAATAAAGGTCTAAATGAAGCCACGATAAGAAGACATGACAATAACGCAAAACAATAACAGTGCAACACAGGAGCTTACAAACCAAAACTGGAATTGTTACTTGTGCTGCCAACTTTGTTTCTGCTTCTGGTAAGAAAAAAAAAGCAGAGTCACAGAGAGGGGACAATCCACATGTCACACCTGTTTATCAGTTACGTGCTTGTAATATTTACATGTATCCAGATCTTTGAAACAATGAGAGAGAGGAAGTGCTTTTTTTCTACTGCGAGGAGAGAATATTGCTCCAGGTTAAATATCATTTGTTGGAGCCATTCTGTTATGATAGAGATTACAGATGCTAGCAAACTATAATTAGACAAGTGTCACTGATTACAACTTATTTTTTTTTTAAACATAAAATAAGTTGCACATGACTAATCTTCATCCTGTTTTGACGCATTGCAACATTCTCTTCTTCCTCACACGTTACATTACGGTTACATACAAAACATTTGCACTGACACAATAAAGTTGTTTACACTTAGTTTTTAGTTTTAATGGCGATGTGCGGTTTCAGTTTAGTTTTTACACACTGAAAAAACATTTTGCTTTCTGTTCCATTTCTATTTATGTAGTGACCTTTTAACCCGGATCCCAGGCAAGCATGTCTGCCCAGTTATAAACCCACACATAAAACCTACACACACACACACACACACACACACACACACACACACACAAAACCTCCACGTGTTCAGCCTTAAAACAACAAAAGGGAGACATTAACTTTTGACCTTGTGTCCAATCCTGGGACCTGCTACTTTTCCTTACATTGTTTCCTAATTGTGTCGCCTCTTAACGACTCCTTCTGTGTCCACGGTGGCTTGTTGGCTACCATGGATGACCTGAACGAGGAACCCCAAACATCGAATTAGACCTGAAAACCATTTAAAAACTAGTCAAAAAGCAGTTATCGCTTAAAGAGATGATGGATAAGCATGCAGAGGTGGGAAGGGGAAAAAAATGAGTCAAAAGTGAGATACCTCTCTACACGCTTTGTAGTGCACTTTTGTAGTTTTCCTTTTGAATACTGCATTTACAGCTGAGCACTGTAAATGCTGATTCCTTCTAGGAAAAACATTACATAAGAGAAAGCGACTGTATTTTTTTCACTGGTGACCACAAAGAGTCATTGGAATCTAAACGTTTAAGTTTAAGTTTAAGTCATGAATTTAGTCACAAAGTTACTCATAGGTTTCCAGTGTTAGCTGCGGGGTTTCTAATGTTTAGCCATGAGCCGTGTTAAGCGTAGCTAGCAATGGGCCACAATGATGTGTAGTGATTATTATTCAGCCTGCTTTCATCGTCAGAGGAGATGGGTATTTTCAGCACAGCAGCATTTACATAACCATGCTGTGCAAAGAGGAGTCTGACTGTGATCGATGACGCGATCAGTAAAAATAAGAAAGGATATATGGCCTATCATTTATATTTGAAAAATAACAGTATTGTGGCATTTGCATGGCTGACTGTCATTAGAACATTAGAACCTAATATTGAAACTTTTAACAGCATTGCAGACTTTCTGGGAGGAGCCATTACGATATAGTCTGGAAACCAACATTGAAATGCAGGTAGAGGATCTAAAGAGTCACGTAGTCAAAACAGGCTGAGTCTGCTTGACGACTGCAGTGCAGGTACTGACTTTACATTTTGTTTGTTAATCGCATTTTAATTCAAAGAGTAGCGAGATGGATGAATGAGACAGAAGAATGTCTTTGATAAACACACTCACGGCCCTTGGGGTAAATGAGCTTATTAGGCAAACAAGAACACACACACACACACACACACACACACACACACTAGGGCTGGGGTCAGCTGATTACAGGGGTATGT
>VUQJ01026959.1:0-14133 GCA_015108635.1 Andinoacara biseriatus
AAATGTAGTGAAGAACTGCCTAACTTTCTTTGTGGTTGCTTATTTACATGAGTTATGGTTTACCTACACAATAACAGGTACCTGACAATAACACATAATGACATGCTGGAAACATATTGAAGAAATTTGATGGTATTATTAGAAAATTAAAATGATACAAGGCTTTAATATGGTGTTAGAGGTGCATCGATGCTACAAATCGGTCATTTTGACCAACTGGTAGGTGGCTGCTAGCCAACATGATGACATTATAATATCTGATATAGATTAAAACTTCCAGGGACCTAAAATATGTCTGTGTGCCAACTTGGTGTATTGTTTGGATATGTTGTTATACCTTTTATATATTAACAGGTAAAATTGGGCCAGGACAGTCCACTTTGAGTTTGGGTTTGGTTATGTATTATACCGCTTTACAAATGCCGTTTTTTCTGTAGCACAACTATCAATCAGAAGTCATTCGTGTACTGTGTTTATTTGTATCTTTGGAATGTAACAGAAGAGTATACAAAGAGCATACTTTTTGTGTGGGCCCTGTAAGAAAAAAAAAAGGCTTCTCCATATTACATGCAGCAATGATTTGGTGTCAGACCAGCTTGAAGATTTAAGATCTGTGACTCCATGACAGATTAAAATTTTCCAGAGGCAGATTTTTGGGGAGTTTTCTCAGTTTGCCTTGAATCTGAAAGTCCCTGCTGAACAAGATGTAAACCGATGCTGATTTGTTTTTCCTGTCTTGTGTGTATTGTATTTGTTTTGTTTTCTCCTGAATATCCTCGTTCATGTGTACTAACAAACACTGTTAAATAAAATTATTTAAACAACTGTGAGTGACTGCGGGTATTTTAGTATTTTATTGGTTAAAAATTTTTTTTGCATATTTTTGCTGTAACACAAATTAAGATATTATTTAGTTTAGATTTTTTTGGTTTGTTTGTTTGTTTTTTTGTTTTTTCAGGGTTCCTCTACAATAACTGCATTTCATTCTCTTTGTCATTGTGCAGTGATATAAGCATAAGCATCACTCATTCTTTTTTTGTTATAATACATATTTATTACAGATTTTATGAATCTGAAAATCTTTTGTGAAAAAGACAAAGTCAGAGAGCTAATGATTATGTTGTGCTTTGTGCATCACTGAATCAGTGTGAAACAATAACAAAAATAAACATCACATTTATATAACATGAAATCATCTGTGGGACGGGTGTTTTGTTTTCTCTTCAGCTCAGTTTGCACTATGAGCGTGTATGTGTATAAATGCTTTAGTGATATTTAAAATCAGAAAAGAGAAGCTCCGTAAATATTAGGGCAAAATATGGAGATAAATAGGGGCTGTTGTCTAAGGTGAACAAAGGAGGGTGAATTGACAGAGGTGAGGAACAGAGTGTAACTGCGATGCAGCGTGAATGATGGATGGATGATGGATGATAGGTAGGAGTGAAGAAGGAGGGTGGGTGGGATGCAGGGAAAATGGAGGGAGAGATGTAGGAATGATGGTGGGAGTATAGAGAAAAGGAAGAGGGAGGGAAGGAGTGAGGGAGGGGGGAAACAACAGTGGGAAGCATGGAGGAGGAACAGTATGTCATGCATTGTTTTATTCTCATCCAGAGGCCAGTGAGAGGAGGCAGATACCTGCTGATTATTCTGTTGTATTATCTAACACTAAAGACCAAAAATGTGTTTGTTTGCGTACTTGCAGAGTGTTAGATAAGGGCCGCTGTTGATATGAAACAAACATTTACACTGCTGTTACCCACTTTACTTCACGTCCTTTTCACCTCACCTCTCAGTTTTTTACCCTGATTGTTCTCTGTTCTCTTCTTTTCTCCTTTTCTCCAGGGTTCTCCTTCGGCTTGCCCTGCCTTCTTTTCTCTCTGTCACTCCCTTTTGTAGTCTTCCCTTCCTGTACTTTATCTGCCCCCTTTTCTTACCTCGTTGTGTATTCTGCTGTATTCTAGGAACTTCATTTTATATCCAAACTGTAGTAGGTGCACTATCCTGCAGAACGAGGACACAGCCATCAGGGAATACCATGTCCATGAGAGTGTGTACACGAGCTGAAACAATGCTTAGGTAGGTGGTACGTGTCAAAGTAATATCCACATGGATGGCAGGGCCCAGGAGAACATTGCCCAAAACATCATACTGCCGCCGCGGGTCGGTGTTTTTCTCATGGTGCATACCTGTGCCAGGTGTTCCCCAGGTAACCAATGCACATGCACTGAGTCATCATGAGGTAAAAGAAAGCGTCATTCATCAGACCAGGACACTTCCTTTTTGTGGTGTTGAGGTAAATGAAATACTTACATATGACATGTATCACTGCAACTTGCCACCAATAGGTATACAGGTCTGTCAATTCTGTGCAGTTCTTAAATGTTGCCTTGATACATTCCAAGCTGCAGCCAAAGCATTAAAATCCAATTAGAGGTGTGTCATTTGTGTACAGTGGTTACAGATCCTCTAAAGGTAACACTTATAATTTCATATCACAAATATGAGGAAATGAGTATGGTGTTGCGTGAATGAAGTCAGGAACAGAATGACTCACCTCCCATGTGAGAATGAATGTTTTATAAGGATGATTTTGTCTCTTGACACATTGTTGAAATGTTTATGGGCCAAAGGGAGGTAGCCAAATGCCAAGTGCAAACCTCTCTGCACATCAATGTGTGTCAATCTAGTGCATATGCATGGACTGTAGATTTTAACACATTTGAATTCAGAAATGTGGCTGGTTGTGTATTAACTGTGAAGAAGTGTAATGTGTGGCTACAGGTATAAAATGTTTCATATTTCTTTAGTTTAGAAAGCCAGTTCTATGGTAACTCAGCCACTAGCAAGTTGGTATATGACTGATGACAACTGATGACATCTTCCCCTGAATATGACAATGAGCACTCACAGATAACTTTACAGCTTCAAGACAGTGACAAAAACTGATGACAGAAAATGCAAAAATATCACTTTTCCAGTACTATGCGTACACCTTATCTCACTGTTTGACAAAATGAGAAATTACAAAGACAAACCAACATCATGACTCTTAGTAAGGTGTTGGGTTGCCACTGCAATGGTTTTATTCTGCCCTGTCTCTGGAAGTCTGGATGTATGAAACATCACACTCCATGGAGATATTCCCTAATTTGGTGCTTTGATAATCATGGAAAAGAGCGCCTAGCATCTTGGTCCAAAATCTCTTACAGGGCTTCTGCTGGGTTGAGACTGTGAAAGCTGTAGCATATGATTCACGCCATTTTCATTCTCATTAAAACTAATTAGTGACAGCTCATGCAGTATGGATGGGGGCATTGTCAGCCTGGAAACGGGTGTGCTGTTGCTTGAGTGAACTGAAGAAAATTATTCACAGAGATTAACCAAGACACCAGGATAAAAATGTGCCATCATAGGATGATCATTCATATCAACTTTGCACTGATTTGGGGTGACCTTAAAATTTCAGAGCCCAAGTTCATTACAGCAAAACACAACAGCCAGATTCCACATGTAGAGTCAAGGGTTCTTTAATTTCTTACCCATCTGTCTGTAAGGGAGTTCTGCTAAATGATTAAATCTAGAACAAACAGGCAAAACAGTCCACAAAAATCCATGCACACAAAAAAACTGTTCCCTGTTTATGAGTCAACTGTGTTATTTGGTGAGGTATTATATAGCTGATATACCAACACTGGCCTCTTGTCCAGTGTCAGCTGGAATAGGCTTCAGACCTCAGAAACCCTAGTTGGAAAAGCAGTTAATAAAGTTAATGAAAGGATTGTCAGGTTCTGATTTAGGTTATTTTGCCAGTGATTAGACACCCCTAAGTAGAAACCTGTCAACTTTGGTCTCTATGTAAAGAGCCCCCAGTGCTTTTAGCAGAGGAAAAAATGACAGAAAAGGTTTAGAAAGATTGCAAAAATATTTGAAAAAAAATTCTACTGCATCTTTCAAATGCAATGTTATCCAGAATTGGCCACCCCCAATAGATTTAGCACAAGAGCAGACCATAAGATGCCAAAGGTGGGGCCAATCCCCAGATTTTATCACTAAATCTGCATAAGTCTTGCAACTGTTCATCTTGGAGGCCTTGCATCTAAAATCAGATAGAGATTGCACATATTTGACATGTATGGCTGCCAGTGAACATAAAGGCAAAGACCAGACTTTTGGGACCAGACCAGACAAACAGTCGTTTGGGTTCAGTAACTGAAGGAATGTTTGGCACAGACCAAAGGCGTTTTTGTGGTAAACCCTTAAACCAACTGTGAATTGTGGTGATTAGAAATCTGATAGTTCGGGCCCGCTTCACTTCCTCAAGGGCTGGAGAGCTTGCAATAATTGTTCAAGAAATTGAGCTTCATATTAATCACTGCTTGAAAATAATAAGTTCATTAAGAGACATTATCTTCATTAGTATAATGTAAATTAATTTGTCAAACAATTTAGGCCACGTGTTATTATTATACAGTATGTACAATACATATATTAATGAGTGATTTACTCAGATATATAAAAAAGATACAATCTGGCTGCATCCAAAATATTCCTATGCTTTCAAATCATTTCTAGTGCCTTCTTTGGAGGTGCCAAAATATCTTCTAATGGCTGTTTCTTGGGCAATCTGCGCAATCACAGTGTCTTAAACCCACCATCCCTGCATGAAAGCTATCCTACTGGCAATGCTGCCATTTCTAAGCATCTACGCATTTCTAAAAAGGTTTTTGAGGAGGCAGTGAACAGGGTTATGGGTGAGCTGTAAGGGATAAGATAATGGGATAGACATGCCTGTTCTGTTTGATAACCGTTTTAGCTCTGTTTTCTTTACCCATGATTCACAGATTCACCATGCTTTTCCAGGCTGTGAGTGCATGTTACGTGTGTGAGATAAAAGGAGGGGGAAAAAAAGGAGAGAGCTTAGGTTTGCCTCGTGTTTCATTACTGCATTGGTCCAATTGTGAATTTTGTAATTTAGTCAGATTAAATGAAATCATTACGGTTTAAGTTGGTGTTCTCCACAGACGTGTAATCTTGAATTGATCATTAAAAAGGCAAAGATATGTAGTAGTATGTTCTTTGGTTATACTGTGCTGCACAGAAGAACTATTATCATTGAATATCTGGGAAAAAAAAGTGGATCATGTAAGTATTACATAAAAAAAGAATCTGTACACATAAGACCAAAATAATATTGGTGCATTACAACAGAACAGTTGAGATGTTGGACGGGATTTCATATTGGTTAGATCGGCTCATAAAAAACTTGTCTGGTACACAAGACTGAAAAGCACAAGTCTGTCACTTAAATAGTAATATCTTTATTGCATCAATTTATCCACCCACCCATCCATCCATCCATCCATCCATCCATTCATTTTCTTCCGCTTATCTGGGGCTGGGTTGCGAGGGCAGCAGCCTAAGCAGAGAAGCAGAAGCCCCCATTTCACCAGCCACCTCATCCAGCACATCTAGGGGGACAGTGAGGTGTTCTCAGGTCAGCCGAGCGATTTAATCTCTCCAGCGTGTCCTGGATCTGCCCCAGGTCCTACTCCCTGTAGGACATGCCCGGAACACCTCACCCATGAGTGATTAAACTGCTCATAATCTAAAGCTCACTGCTTTACCACAGTAACGTAAAAATACACTACATGTGCATTTTTGTCTCGAAAAATCAGCAGTGTGCTTTTGACAATGCTTTTATTGCCCATGCCACTTACTGGAAAAAACAACAACAACAACTACAAATAGACAAACAAATGTTTATTATGCTGACATTTCACAGAATCTACAAGAATGTGGCCAGGTATGAAGAGCAGTGAAGCGGAAGCCAAAGAAGGTCATTGTCCTGCAAAGACAGTGTACTGCCAACACCCAACGCTTGCGGCTTTCTCCCAGCACTATTTGAACTGCTGCTTGAAATAAAAACACAGCAAATCCATTTGCAGACATGACAAAATAAATAAATAAGGTTGAAAATGTGTCCAAAAGACAAAAAAAATGCAGTAGGTCAATAAAACACTTTAAATTAATAAAGATTAGGAAATGTGGTGTACAGTGACATGTATTGCACTTTAGTAGACATCCTCACACAACTGCATATATGTGCAGACAGTCACACCTGCAGAGACCAACAGAAACTCAGAGAAGTGCATACAGCCGCACATGCTGTAGTACTTACTCAGCAATACAGCACTGCCAGAAAAAAACCCACACACTTAAAATGTTTAATGCCTGTGAACAACTTTCTAAACTTCCTTTTTATTCATAAAAAGAATTTCAAATCACTGCCCTAATTTCTTCCTCCCCTTCTTTTCTTTTTCTGGCTCACTCGTTTGTGTCTATCCTCACATTTGCAGTTGAAACGGAGATTGTGTTTTCACAGCAATGCAGAGCAGACCTCCTTAAAACTGGCACCCTTAATAATTCAGCATTTGAATAAATCTGAATGTCGCTGCATGTGATTGAGTGCACGAGGGAGAGTGTAAGACAGTTTGTGAAAGAGAGTGGAGTGAATGGGGGGGGACGGCAAGAAGTGGGAGGGCAGAGTTTGCAAAAGAAAGAAGAAAGAAAACATGAGAAGAGGAAAGAGATAAAGAGAATTCAAAAAGGGTGTAATAGGGATTGAAAAGCCTTTTATCTTTACCACTTAAAGGTTACTAAGGAAGTGTGCAAGCGCGGTAAGGGACGGTGTTAGCGCATGCTTGTTTGTGTACTATAAACTGGATGCATCCTCTTCAAGATCACCTAATCATTAAGTTATAACTAGCAGGTATTAAGCTTATCTCACAAAGACTGCAAATATAGAAGAATGCACTTAGAGCCCGGCTTTGTATGAAAGAACAAAATCCACCTACTGCTGACTACTTAGACTGAGACAGAAGTGAGCTAACTACTGGCTGCTAGCTTTATCATTCACTGAGAAAAATACAATATTCCAGTCCAACTTTTGTATTTATATATAGTACAATCTGAGTTTTTGCATAGTGTCTTTTATTCAGTGTGTGTCAGTTCATGAATTGAATGATGGTGTTGAGCTGTATTCATGGCATTGGTGTAGCTCACAAAGAAAAACTTCATCTTAGGGACTTTTTAGACCGTTCTTCAAAATTGCACAGTTGTGCTCCTTTAGTTTGCGTGCCTCCTTGGGTACCAGAGTATGCATTAGGTGAAATGGGTATGTACAAAGGTTTTTTTTTTCCTGTGTGAGCACAGTGAAACATGTTGTGTGGTCTATAGCTGGGTTTAACTGAGGCATGCAGAGTGTAACAGCATTCAAGCTGTCAACCCAGTTCACTACAAAGAATGAGAAGTACACAGAAAATCAGAAACACACCATTCTTTCCTTCTGTGTTATAACACTCACAGTGACAGAGCCCTGAGCTTAAAGAAGTGGGTGTGGGCTGTGGGTGGGCTAGTTTTTCACTGAATTACAAATGGATCTGACAAACAAAAAAAGTTGATGTGACATTTTCAAATGTAGGGCAGTCATATCAGCACATAGAAGAAACACAGAAGCCAACACGTATGAGGCTGTGAGGAGTACGCTGAGACTGAGTGATTCAGTGGGATCAGAGTTTTTGTGTGAGGAATGAAAAAAATGGGAAGATTGTTGGAAGTGCAGTGAGGATTTAAAGCATCAGCAACACTGTGCATAATTATCATGTTACCCTGTTGGGATGTGTAATGTTCAGCTTAGTTATTCCATCCAACACATTAAACTTGAATTGTAAAACACAGTAACTTTACTCCTATATATATTCATTCCTACCAGATGGTTTATTCTTTTAAAGTTAATTATTTGATTCATTTGCACTCTTACACCATGTCTATAGAAAGCACAGAGTGAGCTGCACGTCAGAGAGCAGCAGTTCCAGTGATCTCAACATGTGAACTGAGCTGTAGGTCATGTGTGCTTTGGAAGCAGAGAGACAATAAAATTCATTTTAATTTTGCACCCCAGATGCAGGATAATGAATTTAAAGCATGAATATATGCTCTGGGTCATGTTTATTAGCACATTATAGTTTGGGCAAAATACGAGGAGCCTGATGCTCGAGATGATAAAAATCATGACATGTCTGTTCTGTCAGTTGCATCAGATGGTTGACATGGTCAAAGAAACATGCTTAAACTTTCTGTGTAGGCTTCACTGGTTTCCCCGTGGAAGTCTAATTTGAACTCTGAACCCTGAAAAACCACAGCTTTCGCTCAGAGTTTGAGAGTTTGCCCCCTCCTGATTTCTTAGTTTTTTCGTATATTTCTCACACTTAAATGGTTCACATTCAACCATCCATCCATTTTCTTCCACTTATCCAATTCAGGGTTAACCTGACTAACTGCATATATTTGGACTGGGAGGAAGCCGAAGGACCCAGAGAGAACTCCAATCATCAAACGAAAATATTCAATATTAGACAAAAATAACCCAAGTAAATACAATACGTAGCTTTTTTTAATGAGGAGTTGATTTACTTAGGGGAAAAATGCTATCCAAACCTACCTGGCCCTATGTGAAAAAGTAATTTCCCCCTAAAGCTAATAACGAACTGATGGCTGAACATTTTCCTTCAGGATTTTCTGGTAGAGAGCGGAAGTCATGGTTCCATCAACAAGTCGTCCAGATCCTGAAGCAGCAAAGCAGCCCTAGATCATCATCATCGTCATGTTTGACTGTTGGTATGAAGCTCTTTTTGTGAAATGCTATGTTAGTTTTATGCCAGATATAACTGGATTCCAGCTTTCCTAAAAGTTACACTTTTGTCTCGTTAGTCCATAGAATGTTTTCCCAGAAATCAGGATGGAGTTAAATATGTTTTCACAGCACTGTAACCTGCTCTGGAGCTCCATATTAGAGTTTTACAGATATGAAATTATCAACTGCTTACCAATCACAAAAAAGTGTCACCATTCCTGGGAGGTAGGCTAGACTTCTGTGAAAGGAGAGTCGAAGTTTTTTAAGGTTTTTGTGTTTCCCCAATGAGCATCAGTATTGAGAATAGTTTAGTATGCCCAATTTTATTCCTTAATTCCTGTTGTCTACAAACACTTTTAAAATAATTTTATTCTTTTAAAAGCATTATTATACGATGCTAAATCAGAGCGCCTGTTTGCACTTGCTAACCATTTGCAAAGTTTTCATTTAAACTAAGCCTACATTTACGTTCTCTTTCTATATTTATTCTTTATTCTTAAACTGTTAAACACCACCAGGACTGCAGCCAAGTGGATAAAAAATAAAACTGTCTTTAAAACAATAATTTTAATATAATTCTCGATTATCCACCAGGTTCTCCTGTGTCTTCGTGATAGAGTTGTGATATTGATAAGTCTGTTAACTCCCACGGTCAGCATTTGTGCCAGCTTTCTTTCCTGGGTTCAATGTGTCAAGTTTTACTACTGTATTACTCTACAATATTTTTCCTCTCACACACACATTGCTGTGTTGCTTTTAGCCTGTATTAAGTGTTTAAACTTTTCATTTTTTTCTCCATAGTTTAATCAGCCCTAAGGAATGACCTTAATAATGAATGATTCTTCAGCACGTAATATATATCCTATTCCAGTGTTTATCGCCTGTACAGGACATGCTGCAATGTGCTCTTAGTGAAAAGTAAAAGGATGAGACCACAAATTCATGAAAATTAAATCTCGTTTTTTTTTACCTCTCTCTCCCGTCCTCTAGGCGTTTTACTGCAGTTATCAAAGTTTTACCAGTCATTAGCTGTACCACAGCCATGTGGAGATTTGATAAGGAATAACAAGAAGAACAGTCTGGGTGCATTCAGAAAGGTGTGGCAGACTGCTTCAGGGAGTAGAACCAGGTTGGCAACGCTTTGCATTTTCTCATCAACTTTTCCTTTCTTACGCAGCGACTCGCAAGGACTCGGGACACACAATGGTAAATGCTGACAGCCAGCTGGATTTTCCTTTTGTGGTGTGGAAAGAAGAAACTTTTGGTTACTGTTATGATTTGTGTGCATGTCAGATGAGGGGCTGACATGAGAGCAAGCAGAGCATTGCTTTGGCTTAAAAGTTTATTTTAACTTCATCACTGTTCACAGGACCTCCTGACATTCACACGAGTGCCAGTGTAATTTGAAAACACAGAGACGTGGCAAAGTAGTTTTAGAGTTTGTGGAAAACAAGTGAGACCAAAATTCAATAAACATGTTTTATTTAGCTCAATTACTTTAGACATCTTCTTTAAGTTGGATTTGGACCAAAGCAGCTGACACAATATACCTTGGTAAATGTGCAAACAAAGTAGTGTGGAAGTCTTTAAGGAAGTGGTGGCGCATAGGGCAGAGTATATTATCTATCTTGAATATTGATTGATTCAGACTCCTTGAAGTATAAAGTGAATCATCCATGAAGGAATATTATTACTGGGCTTAACCCTGAGACCTCTAACCTGTCTTACCCGACATCTGATGATTTATTCATTCAGATGGGTAACTTTCAGACGGGGACAAAATAAGATTAAACACAGAACCGAACAGCGCAAGAAAGACAAGCAGACCAAGAAGAAGAAGACAGATGATGCTAAAAGAGATGACGATTTGAAAAGCAACTAAACAATCACAGATTCAAATCAAATAATTTTTAAAGCTGTACAATTAAGCAGGTTAAATCCCAGACAAACATTGATGTAAGAGCAGCTGGCTATGGATAAAAGAACTATAGTAAAGCTTTAAGAACAAAGTAGAACAGTCAAAGTTAACCTCAAAAAGCTCACGTGGTCACTGACTCTCTTAGATCTGACCCCATTAATACAACTTTATCTTTATCTTTATCTATATGCGTGCTAGAAGTTAAAAGCCATGAGCTCAGTTTGCTGAAAGAATAGCTTGAACTTTACTGAACATGATTGGTTAGATAATAAGGTTCTTCGCCTAAATGCCACGGCAATTATAAGAGACATCCTTTCATACTTTGTATTATGCAATGTCAGTGACAAATTGTCCCAGCTGAAATGTGTTGTAGGGTGATTTCTCTCTGTGTGTGCCAAAACAGTTGAAAAAAAATGTTTTGAACTTTTGAGACTTCCGTATCAAAATATGTACAGATGACAAAAATACTTTGTATAAAATGTTGAACTGAATTATGGATCATCACTCTAACAAACAATGTGGTGAGTCAGTTCTGGCTGTGGACCAACTGAGTACAATAACACATATACACATGCTAGAAGAAGAAATGCAGCCTCACTGATTGACTGTTTGACCTATTCAACACATTTTACGTCCTCTGGCAAAAAAAAATAGCAAACAAAACAGTGCCCCTGAACACAGCATGGTGGCAATGAAGCTCCGCAGAGACCCTGCTGACTTGCTAATTCAGAAAAAGAAAGAAAAAAGAATCTAACCTGGAGCAATCTAACAAAACACATGCTTGCTCAGTTACACTTGACAACTGCATAGGATCGTAATATTATATTTGTGTCCGTATGTTCTCTGTGTCTTTGCGTAGATTTGTGGCTATGCTGTATCCTATCCCAAGGCAATTGACATGCCTTGAAATAGGTGCCCCTCACTAACTGTGGAAACAAAGTCAAAACCCATTTATCAAAGCACACAAAAAAAGTTATGTTTATGTTGTTAATGTTACTACCATGTTCACACTTACTGACTTTCACTCATAGCTGCACAGAGTGCTCAAACACATGTTTGAGTGGAATGCACTGACCCATGAACTGCAGTTACACTCCCCTTCCAAAGTATTGGAACAGTGAGGCCAATGTTTTGTTTTTTTGGGGTTTTTTTTGCTGTGGACTGAAAACATTTGGGTTTGTCAGAAAATCAATGTGAGACAAAAGATCAAAATCTCAGCTTTTATCTCCAGGTATTTACGTCTGCATCTGATGCACAGTTCAGAAGATCGCACCTTATGTCTCACCCATTTTTCTTCTGAGCAAAAGTATTGGGACAAATAAACTTAAAATAGATTAAAGTGAACAAGACTTCATATTTAATAGCAAATCCTTTGCTTGCGATAACTGCATTAAGCCTGTGACCCAATGACATCACTGAACTTTTGGTTCTTCGTTGGTGATGCATTTCCAGACTTTTACTGCAGCCTCTTTCAGTTGTTGTTTGTTTTAGGGGATTGCTCCCTTTAGTCTCCTCTTTAGCAGGTAAAATACTCTATAGGGTTTAAGTCTGGAGTTTGACTAGACTGCTCTAAAACCTCCCACTTCCTGCCTCTGATGAACTCCTTTTGTTGTGGCTTATTATCTTGCTGCATGATGAAGGATATCTCAGTTTGGCTGCATCTTTCTTTAAAGTGACAGAAATTTTTTTTCTGTAGATTTCTGAGTTCATTGCACTGCTGCGATCAGGCGTGACATCATCAATGAAGATTAATGAGCCCATCCCAGAGACAGCCATGCAAGTCCAAGCCATGACATTACTTCCACTGTGTTTCACAGATAAACTTGTATGTTTGGGATCATGAGCAGATCCTTTCATGAGTCCAATAAAACTTGTCTCTCTACTTGTTGGCAAATTCCAGCCTGGCCTTCTTCTTGCCAAATAGTAGTTTACAGCTGTACTTTTGTTCATAAAGTCTTCTGCGAACAGTAGATTGTGATACCGTCACTCTTGCCCCCTGGAGGTTGTTGCTGATGTAACTAACAGTTGTTTTAGGGTTTTTTAAAGCATTTTTAAAGCAGTGTTTCTGTCATCAACTGCTGTTGTTTTCCTTGGTCTACCTGTTCAACATCTGTTACTTAGTACACCAGTGACGATTTTCTTCTTCAGGACCTTCAAACAGTGGGACTGGGTATGGCCAATGTTTGTGTGATGGCTCTGATTGATTTTCCATCCTCTCTCAGATTCACACTTGCTTGTTTTTCACCCACAGACAGCTCTCTGGTTTATGTTTATGCTGGTTACTCCTCTAACTATAAATGCACAGTTTGCACAGCAAGAAAAAGAAAAAGAAAAAAAAAAACAATCTGAAACTGAGTGTAGGCATTCAGCGCTATTTATTTTTTTGTATAATCAATGTCACAGGACACACCTGGGCAATAAAACATACCTGTCAGTCACACATTCCAACACTTTTGCTCACAAGAAAAATTGTGGCTTCAGTCAAAAGGTTTGATCTTCTGAACTCAGATCTAGATGTAATACTTGGTAAAGTCCATCTATTTTTAGTTTTGCAGAAAGTTTAGCAAAATCACTAGTGCAAGAAACTGTCACATATTCTAACTAAACAACAACAAAAATTATTTCAAGGTGATGAACACATATCGAAGCACGTGCTGTTGTTTTTTGACAAATGTAACAACAAAGTCGGTCCCTGGAGCAATACCTACTGTAACACCAATGTGAGTGAGAGAAATCAGGAAGGACGCATCCAACACCTCCAATTTTTCTTCTATTTGACATTCTACCAAAAGCTAAAAGAATTAATGCTGTTCTTTAAATTTACTCCTAACTAGGGCTAACCAGAATGCTTTCAATGTTTGATTTTGCTGTGCAGATCAATATTTGGATGCTTTGTGCCTTTTTTAAATCATTGTTAGAATTAATAGAATTACTTTATATAAATTATAACAAGAATTCCAAGGATGCAATGAAATAAAAAAATCAATCCCACCTTATTCATTATTGTATGCATAAAAATAAAAAATAATATTATTTATTGCCACATAAGGAAACTTAATCTTTGCATTTTACAGCTCCCATTTCTCATTAACAGCACTGATTTTTGGAGAGAGTTGCACATGTGAGGCTTACAAGGTACAATGGTAATGGTGAACTGAGTGCATTCAGAGTCTTGATTCTTGGATTTTTTTGTTGTTGTTCTTTTGGTATGACAGTGTCCTCTTTAAATTTTAAATATTTTTCACTATTTAATTTACCTAATGTAGACAGAAAAAGATGGATCGTTATAAAATACGGGAGCTTTTGGCCACTTTGCACAAATATTTCTGTTGTCCTTAAATAATATTACATAAAATGCTTCACAGGATAGATTTACTGTGAGCTTGCATGCAAGGCAGCAATCAAACCTGCTGAATTCCAACTTGTATATATATATATATATATATATATATATATATATATATATATATATATATATATATATATATTATATTTTTTTGTTTTTTTTTTTCTCTTATTTTTG
>VUQJ01026961.1:0-10211 GCA_015108635.1 Andinoacara biseriatus
AACAATGACAGTATTTAGTGCCACCAAAAAAAAAAATCACATTTTTTAGTAAAATTTTAAAAACTAAAGATATGGAAAATCGAAAACAAACACAAATCTGATCAAAATTATTGAAAAAAATACTGAACACTTTATTGTACCTGGCATCTTATTACCTCAAAGTGTTTTATTTCCAGGAAATTTGATAACTGCCAACAAAACATCTGCAGCCTCGGTTTTCTGATCAGTCTAATGATGAAAACAAATACAATGACTATAGAGATTACAGAGATTAGCAGCAAACCCAAAATATCTAATCTCCACAAATGTAATTCTGTTTCTTTGTTATTTTTTGAGGGAGGCATCAAAAAAGAAGGAGGTAAGAGGATCAGGGTCAGAACAAAAGTGGAGCTGTGGTTTGTCTTGACCCAGTCAGGGGTGGAGTGTGCGTTATATCAAATTACAGTTTCAGAAAGTGACTGGAGGAGGTAACTTTTTAGTTGGATTACATTTCAAAGTAAAATTTCTTTTTAATTCACACAATAAGCAAAGTATTACCTTCGGTCTCCACACACTTGTACACGCAGTTCATACATAACTTAGTCTGATTAAGTGTGGTATTTTGGGGGTTTTGTTGACATTAACTAGCTTGGTTAGCCAACTCAAACCACCTACACAAGAGTGAATCTAATCCAGACTAAGATAAGATTGTGCATTTTTCAGACATCTCTTTATAGGTGTTTTGTATCCTTTAGCTTAGTCACTGGCTTTCTGTAGATCTTCTTATTTTATTTGAAAAGGCTTCATGATCTTGGTATTTTATGTCCCCTGAAATAGTATTTTGTAGTAGTATCGGGAGTTGGTAGAAGTCTACTTGCAAAGTAGCTTTAATTCAGGAACTTCTCATACATAGTCCCCCATTTTCACTCAAAAGTATTTGCACAATTGACTGACAAGCAGTCTATGGCCAAGTGAGGACCGTTTCTTCATTATTCCATGAAAAATGATACAGATAACAGCACTGCAACTAAATGCAGTACTGAACACAGAGGCTCAAAAATAACTGACAGCTCACAGCTTGAAGGCCTGTGTTAAAATCCACCATGTTTTGTGTGGGTTTTTTCCGGGTAGTCCATTTTCTTCCCGCAGTCCAAAGACATGCAAGTAGTGGGGTTAGGTTAATTGGTGATTGCCCATGAGTGTGAATGCCTCTTGCCCTATGACAGCTGGGCTAGGTTCCTTTAAAAGGATAAGCAGAAGAGAACGGATGGATGGCATTTAATACTTGTTTAAAAAGTCCTTTTGCAGTCAATGCCTGCCTGAAGTCTAGAATCCATGGACATTACCAGATGCTGTGTTTCCTTAAGATGCTCCACTAGGCCTTTACTGCAGTCACCTTCAATTGCGGATTGTTTGTGGGTCTTTGTGCACACAGTTTTGTCTTCAATAACAGAAAAGCATGCTCTGTTGGGTTGAGATCAGGTGACTGGCTCAGCTTTTGAAGAATATCCCATTTCTTTGCCTTGAGAAACTCCTAGGTTGCTTTTGGAGTGTGTTTTGGGTCATTATCCATTTACATTGTGAAGCACTTTCCCATCAGTTTTGTAGCATTTGGTTGAATCTGAGTGGAGACTATAGCTCATTAACGGTCCCTAGTTGCCTGGTACAGTTAGACACTCTTGCTGTAATGCCACAGTGCAATGGAAATTGTATTTATATAGAACATTTCATTCTCAATGTGCTTAATACAGAAGATAAAAAAAAAACAAAAACTGTGGGTTTAAAATGCTTTAAGGCAATGAACGCAGCAAAATAAAATAAAACAAAGCGAAACTATTTTTTAAAAAACACCTATTGTCAGTCTCTGTAAATCAAAAAGTTTTGAGTCTTTTTGAAATGTATGCACAGTTGTAATTGATCTCAGGTCAGCCGGCAGCTTGTTGCAAAGGACAGGCCCACAGTAAGTGAAAGCACCCTCTGCACACTGAATTCAAGCAACAGTGAAAATAAAATTGTACTCGATCTCCTGAGAGGTCCAATGTCTCAGAGTCCATTTGAGATATATTAGATATATTTTACTGCGATGGAAAGCAGTTCTGGTAACCTCATCAATGCAATTATCAGAATTGAGATGACTGTTCAGAATGATGCCAAGATTGTGTTTCAGCGACACGGAAGATAAATATCAACAAATTTTCTGTCTCTGACTTCATGGACCAACAATAAATATTTCTGTCTTGTCTCTGTTCAGTTCTAAAAAGTTGTAGAACATCCTCCAATTAATGTTATCAATGCAGCTCATTAGTTTGGGAGGTTAGATCATAAGAGGAAAATTAAAAGTACAGCTGTGTATCATCTGCATAAGAGTGACAGGAAATCATCCATCTATGTGTCCATATATAGGCCTGAATATTTGTCCTTGTTGAATCATTTGCCTAAGTTGTGTTTTTAGATTTTGTTACTGTGATGTTGTTGGATTTTTGACCTTTTGCTACCAAAGTTTCTCTTTAGGTGTCCATCTCTGCATCCTGCTCTCCTCTGTTCTTTGGCCAATTTCCTAACAGGCTGTTCTTCTGGGGAACAGTAACGTCTGGGATTGCTACAGCCAAAAAAATGGCCATTTTGGGAAATGGGTGCCTGTCATCACTGACGCAGCTGTGAGCAACTGACAGCTGATGACCTATGATTTATTTAAATTTAATTATTATCTTTTTAAATGGTGAATTTGAATTCTATCAGTTCACAACAGATAAAAGGACGGAGCGGTCGTGCATACTTCCTGTCTTGCTCGTAATTGCTGTCTGTGTACCTTGTGGTGCACATGGACATTGCAGAAGTTTTGTTTGGAGCCTAAAATATGATTGCAGCACATGAAATAAAGTTTGCAAATGGGGAGCACATTCTGTTATGCCCCCCCCCCCGGCTTCCGTTTCCGGATGAGGAATCGCCTGCACGCATACATAAAGGATCAGCTGCAAAGTGCAGTGGAAACAGCACTGGCACCAGCAACTCGTCGTGGTACGAGTGTTTCTTCCTCATACTGTTTATACCCCACTCTGCATTTAATCCTTGGCTATTATGAATCTCTGGCTCTCTTCCTCAGTTTGTCTTTTGTCCTGTCTCTCTCCCCTCCATGAGTCTGGGTCTAATGGATGTTTCTTCCTGTCAAAAGGGAGTTTTTTTCTGTTGCCAAGTGCTTGCTTATATGGGGTTGTCTGATTGTAGGGGTTTTTCTCTATATTATTGTATATTGTATTATTGTTTACATTACAGTATAAAGCACCTTGAAGCGACTGTTACTGTGTTGCTTTGGCGCTATATAAATAAAACTCAAATTTCTTTTATGTAAAGGCCTTCCACAAGAAAACATTGTTGCAGACATAGCACCCACATAAAAATTTATCACTTGATTGTTGTCTTTGAAATATTTTCACTGGCATATGGTGATTTAAGAAAAATCATTATCAAATATGTGTCAAAACACAGCACGATACAATAAAACGCTGCTTTGCTTCAGAATTTTACTTCATTTCGCTTCTGTTCCATTATTACTGGTGCTAAAAAAGCACAAAAAAGTGTGGTCTCTGTTACCGGTGTCTCTAACTAACCAAAGATATTAGCCATTACAGCCTTTAAAAAAGAGTCCTTTGCATCTGGCATGGGAAGAAACACAGTGGAGGGGGGCACAGCTCAGAATTCACTCATTGCATGGGAAAGATGTAAGAAAGTACAAGAAAGAACAATAGGGGTGCTGGGGCTTCTTGACCTGGTCAGGGGCGTCGTCCAGGTGATATCGAGGTACAGTTACAGGAAGTGAATGAAAGGGAGGTGGGACTATTTATACAGTGGCTTCTGTTTCCCAGTAAAGTTTAGTTTAAACCACATATCTTTGAAACTATGTTGATCTTTGAATAGTTTGGGGGGAAAAAAGAGTCAGTGGTTGCTTACCAAACCCAACACTGGACCCCTGTTTGAAAGTAAGATGGTTTTCTTGTGTGTAATTTATTTTCAGCTTTTAGAGTTTAAGTTGAAGGCATATTTTGAGGTTAGAGTGAGATTAGACATAGGTTAAGACCGAGATAAGGGTTAGAGAAGCAGTGGGTATGTTTAAGGTTAGAGTAGCTCCACAGGAAATTAGTAGACGTCAGTAAAATGTTTTTGCTAAATGCCTTTGTGTCTGCACAGCAAGTGAGTTTGTGGTAATTTGTGCAGTGAATGGACAGTGAATATATACGGCTCGTGGTGGGCGATTTGTGCAATTTCTACTGGCTGCGTCTTTAACGAGGGAACATCAAGCAACATGATCTCACCAGGATGGATGGTAGCTGTCTGCTTTTTGCTGTCCTCAGGTACCGTAAAAAAATTTTTAATTTAACATTTTTATTTTGTCAAATGACAAAAAGAAAATCACAATTCAAAATTAAATCAAGTGTACTTTGGCTTTTTGCTATATTTTTTTATTGTATAATTGGACATGTTTAAATCCATCATAGCATTGATGTTCTCTTATAGTTTCTGGGGCAACTGAATCTGTAACAAGTGAAATTCAGAAATGTAAGTATGCAGTTCTCATGTGTGATGTTGGTTCTTGATCAGTTTTTAATTTTTTATTCCCCAATTTAACTGCTAAGTGTGATTTATTTATTTATTTATTGTTTTTTGGTACAGTCTGATTGAAGGGTCAGTAATTCAAAAGATATATAGCAATTTTAGATTTCCAGTCTTAGGACGACTTATTTTTTATTTATTTGTGATCAGACACTTGCAGGACATTTGGCAGTGGTGTTGTCAAGCCATTCATGGATTCGTGGTTTTATGTGCGCTCCAACTGCCCCTTCACTCTCACCCACTTCACCCATAACCGAGTTGTATGTGACATCAACGTCCGCCGAGGGACCAGCGGGCTGCTGGTTCAGGTGGAGATCATCATCAACAAGGTCAGGACTGTTCTGCAGAATGGAAGCATCCTGGTGGAGGACAAAAGGTTTGGTCCAAAATCTATTCAGAAAGTTATTTATTCAGAGAAATATAGCTACACAGAAAGACAAAGGAGAAGTCAAAAAGTCTGTATATATATTTTATTTCTCTCCTCAGTTGTTGCCACATGACACAGAATGCAGTGTTTCAACAGCAAACCGGTATTTTCATACATGCACTGATGTACCATCGGACAAACTTTTGAATGATTCTTGCACCCTTTGCTTCCTTTCACTGAGAGCAGGTCCAAAACTCAGGACAACTTTATTCTGTAGTATTTTACCACTGCAAAAGAAAAAGTATCTCCCAAGAGACCATTTAGCTATTTACTGTGACCTTGTTGGAAATTCATAATGACTTTGAGATCCATTTTAAGGTATACTATTTTTTTAAAAATATAATCACTGAAATGCAGTAGTTGCACTGAAAAAAAAAATGCGCAAAAGTGAATTTTAACAGAAAGCATCCAACCTTTATTCACATCTTTATCCAACTCCTGACCCAAAACTGAAATGTAAGGTAGTGTGAAATCACACTGGGATTGGGAATATCTGTGACAATCCAGTGCAGTAACTATTCATTTGTATTGTTAAGGCAAAGTCACATGTTTCTGTGCATTTATTTGTTTACAGTGTTTCCCTCCCATATGATCACACCTACCAGCATATTTTTCTGTACGGCGTCTACATTAAACTGAGGAGCACAGTGCTTCCTCTCGCTGTCACCTGGCGCAGTGTGCCTGGAGGAATAGAAACTCTTTCGGTGAGAGCGATCATGTTGTGCAGGAAAGCTTAAACATAGAGACACAATCACCAAGTGCAACTCTAAAAGTTCCTCTATGCTCTGCTGTTAAGGTTGAGCTGGAGCAGGAGCTCAGCACAGACACAACTGGGCTATGTGGAAAGTACAACGTCACAGGTATGACAGCGAAGTGATTGTCCATGTGGTCCTAAATTTAAACATTTTGGAAGATACGAGTCAAATCAAAAGGTGTAAAATTGGATGAAAATTGAGTGGACATAACTATCATTTCACAGGGTCATTATTTAGTTTTTTTTTTTTAAACCATTGCTTACATATGCTCAAAGAATGCTCCTTTTTATGAATCAGGCAATGAGCAGCAGCTGATCAGAGAGAGTGTGCTTACTGACGCCAGGTGCCAAACAAGAGATCCTGTCTCTGATCCTAATCCAGTAAGTTCTACTGGATTACATGAACCCCCCCCCAACACACACACACACAAACACACACACACAAACACACACACTGAGCTTGAAAAAAAAAACCCAGAATGTAATATAGTGGTTATAAATTAAAGTGAGCGAGACTTAAATGTGATGTAAATCTTTTTGACTCTGTCAGGTATGTGAACAGTTCTTTTCCCACACTTCGAGTTGTCTGCAGTCAAGCCGGCTTCATTTCCTCCAACTCTGTCGCAAGAACGTTTACAGCTACGAAAAGAGCAAGCACATCAGCTGTGCTTTCTTCAAAGAGCTCGCACTGCACTGTGGAAAAAGCAGTTATGTCTGGGACAAATGGAGATCTGAGACCCAGTGCGGTAAGCGGTTGTTTATTAAACACTGAAAATAAATTAAATTGGCATATCCTGTCCTTACTGTCATTTAGTGTAACTGTCCTTTTTCTGCGGGTGAATGTAGATCAACCAACGTGTCCTGGAGATCTGCTTTATGAAGAAGAAGGTGCTGCATTTGTTCCTACCTGCTCCAACCCAAAGCCCCAAATTTCCAACCAGGAGTTTACCAGTTCCTGTGTCTGCCCAGAGGGTGAGCACCGCCAAATTTCCCCGGGGTACAAATCATTTATGTGGCTATAGCCGCATGTTAAGGCTGTGCTGAACATGTCTGTAGGCAAAGTGCTTAATGATCACTTGGACGGCTTCCACTGTGTGAATGTGTCGAGCTGCACCTGTGTGTTTGCCGGCAGGACCTATTTACCGGGACAGATACGTAACACAACGTGTCTTTCATGGTGAGTAACCAGAAAGAAAGATTTATATTTGTTACATAATTTGTGAATCATTGATTTAAAATACTTAAACAATTTTGTTCCAACCTGTTCCCAGTTTGTGTGAAGGTGGGAAGTGGCTTTGCTCTGAAAACTGCCCGATTAAATGTCTAATTGAAGGGCCGTTTGTGTCAACATTTGATGGCAAACAATATGTCATCCCTGGTAAATGTACATACTTAGCATTACAGGTAATCTGTCCTCCTCACCTTTTGTGTACACAAGTCTATGTTCACATGTTGCCTGTGGTAATAGCTGCTGTGTAACTTATTTATGGCCACATGCAGACTTTCAACTGGACGGTAATCATTCAATTTTCTGAAAAGGATCCGTCAATAGAAGCAGTTGTTCTCCAACATTTCCAGGTAAAGCTAGTTTTTAAGCATTAACTTTAAAACCATTTAACATCTAACTGACAAGTAAGAGGAGTAAACTTGAATATAAATACTCTTTTGTGGATTTTCAGGAAACGTATACATTCGCAAACAACATGGTTAAATTTGGGGACCAAGAGATTAGAGAACTTCATCAGTCTGGTTACGTTCGTCCTCCAAAAATGCCTTAAAATGCAAACATTCTTTAAGGCCTTGATTACTAATATTCCAAGACTGCTCTCTGTTACCTTTTAGAGCATGCCTGGGTTTTCTGGCAGTCCTCCATGTACGTGCAAGTCAAGACATCCTCAGATATTAAGATCCAAATCCAGATGTCTCCTGAAATCCAGCTCTACGTCTCTGTCCCTAGAAAACACAAGGGTATCATTTCAGGTTGGGAACACATCAGTGATAATACATTAAAAGCATCATTGGTGGCATGATCCAGTTTGATCAGTCAGTCTGTCATTCAGGACTTTGTGGCAACAGCAACGGTGACAGCACGGACGACTTCACCAGCAGCAGCGGGATCATCGAGAACTCGGCTCAGCCTTTCGCTCTGTCCTGGAGCGTGGGCGCTTGTGCAGTGAACACACCCAGCACCTGCATCAACACTCACAACGGTACTAATCAATGATAAATGTGATAGAAGTTATTTTCACAAAGATTTCTTTTGAACAAACCTTTGAGTTTTTTTCTGGTTTCTAGAAATATTTGCTGATGAAAAGTGCTCTGCGCTGACAAACACAGCTGGGATATTTGCTCAGTGCCATAACCATATACCACCGGATCAATACCGCACGGTAAACACACATTATGAGGAATAAACGGTGTTAACTTGATTAATCAGCATTAAGATGAAAAATTTTTTTTTTTTTGTTGGCAGGCCTGTATTCAACGAACCTGCAACTGTGGCAGCGGTGTGCAGAGGTGCTTGTGTGTTGCTTTGGCCAGCTACGCCAAAGCCTGTGCGAATTTGGGGGTTTTAATCGGTGATTGGAGGAAAACGTCCAACTGCAGTAAGTTCAGCTTATAAACATATGTGACAGAAAATACTGATTCTGTCAGCAAAACAGTTTAACTAGTCCAAAAAGATGAAACTGTTACTGATAATGATGTTATTAACCTGTTGCAATGAATTCTAACAGCTTACATGCATACACCGCAAACATAAAGGCCTATCTGAAGAGTTTACACTTTGAAGTCGACCACACATTGTGGAAGTTTGCATCACTGAAATTATTTTCAAATCAGGGGCATTCATGCTCATAATGTTGTTGTGGCACAGCTCTGAATTGTCCGAAGAACCAAGAGTTCTCCTACAGCATCGACGCGTGCAACCGTACGTGCCGCTCCCTCTCTGGCTCTGATCCTTGCTGTGGAGTGGATGATGATCCTGTGGAGGGCTGTGGATGCCCAGAAGGAACATACCTGAATCAAGAACACACCTGCACCCCAAAGTCAGACTGTGTTTGTCACCATCGCGGTGGTGTAACCCCTCCAGGGCCTGCTGTCATCGATGGACACCGGTGGTGAGCTGACTTGTTAATCATGCAGTTTTTACAGCCTTTGAAGCGCTGCAGTATAATATATCAACATTTCAAATGTCAAATATTTTGTCTCTTGCAGCCTCTGTGAAAATGGAAAACTGACCTGTTCTGAGGATTGTGGTAAATTTATATGGTTCAATCAAAGCTAAACAATAATCAACACTTTAGCTGCTCTTTCAACCTAATTCATTTGTTTTGGAGACTCTATTTAAATCATTCTGCAGTGAACATAGAGTACAATCTCCCTGATGTGAATAAGGTAAAAACAGAAGTAGCTGTGGATGTAATGCGGTATAATATTTCATAACACAAACTATGAAATCTAAAATGACTTTTCGAAACTATTGACACTGAAGCTTTCTGCTCTGTTTTTGACTGTAGACATTATTGTTATAGATATCCAGTGAACCTTCAGATTAGAGTATAATTAGTAGATTATTGTGTTTTGTGTCTTTAATGATTTCCTCAGGATGCAGAAATGGGAAAGTTTGTGTGCACTGCTCAGACAATCCACTTAAGACAGCTCAGAAAATGTGTGACAGCCTCAGCAACACGCCGGTAGGTCTGAGAATGATAACTTTATGAATAGCTTGCTATTATTCATTCACTATTTACAAAATGTATGAATTCTTTATTTCTCTCACATGCATAATACAGACTTATTAGCTCAGGGAGAAATATTTATGATGACACACTCCAGAACTGTTACTACTGACTCTTTTTAACATTTTCTGGGTGTTCTGTAGCTGAATTGCAGCTCTGACTTTTTCCCAAACTGGTTTAATTAGTTCCAAATATAATCAGGCTTTAATTGATCATTTTCTGGTTTCATGTCCAGTTTGCCAACATGGCCTGTGAGAGCGGCTGTTACTGCCCGCACGAACAGTATGAGGATCACCATGGAAACTGTGTTTCTAGGGAAAACTGCACCTGTGTGTACGGCGGTAAAGTCTTCAGTGCAGGACAGCATGTTAAAAGCAACTGTAACAAATGGTAATGGACTCATCAGTGGTTCACCCACAATGTTTTGTTCACCCATAAACCGTCATAGTCACATGTCTCTGTCTTACAGTGTTTGTGGTCACGGCCTGTGGGACTGCAAACATGAGCCGTGTCCCGGGGCGTGTCAGGTTTATGGAAATGGACATTACCAGACATTTGACTCTAAATGGTATCGCTTTAGTGGACACTGTCAGTACACACTTGTAGAGGTGAGACCCCCCCCCCCCCCCCCCCAAAAAAAAAAAAAAAAAAAAAAACAAAATGAAAAAAAAAAAAAAAAAAAAAAAAAAAAAAAATAACAGAA
>VUQJ01026962.1:0-10740 GCA_015108635.1 Andinoacara biseriatus
AAAAAAGACAGCACAATAAATAATAGAGAGGGTTTAAGTATTATAACAACGCCACAATTAAAAGACTAAGCGCTGCTATAAAGCATTTGACATCTTTCTTTTAAATGGAAATTAAAAAAAACAAACACACAATAGTCCTTCCAAATCTCAAATATTTTGACCCCCTGCTTCACTTAGACTGTTTGTTGTGAATTGGTGCTGTATAAATAAAATTGAATTGAAACTGAATTGAAATTAGACAAGAAAGAATAACAAGTGACGAGCGGATGGATGAAGGTAGCAGAAGAGAGAGAGAGACGCAAACGAAAGGAGATGGGGAGAGGTGAGGACAGGACACCCAGCAAAGTGGAAAACACCACAAACCCCGGGGACGAGGGGAAGCAGACATTTTAAAGGCTCAGCTGTCTCCTAGGTTGTGGCTCAACTTGTCATTTCACTGTAAGTTCGGAAATGCGCTCATTAAAATTGGATGTTTGTGGGACCACTCTCCTGGGTTTCCACTGCTGGTCTGAAACCGTCCTATACACATCTCTCTCATGGCTGTATCCCTCTATTCAAAGTAGTTTGAACCTTTCCCTCTTGTGATTTTTCTCTCCTGCTTTTCACTTTCCACTATCTCTTTGCTTCTGTCACTCACTTACACTCTCAGGAAAATTAGACTAGAAATACTCAGGGACATTTACATAGAAACAAAAGGAAAAAAAAAGAGCCTTTTGTGAACCATTACCTTTCTCATCAGTTTAAAATTTTTGTATGTGCTTCTAAAGGAAAGGCTAGCAAATCAGTGAAGGCTCCAACATTCTTAAAATTACTAATAATATAATCATTTCAAGCAGGTGAGATTTTAACATTGTCCTCCTCTTATTTTAGTCTGATAGCATGCTTAGATTTAAGCATAAAGTGTAGCTGAAGCTCATGAAAAATGTAACGAACTGAGCATTTTTTCATAAATTCAATGTTTGACATAATAATACAGAGTAAAATGTTGCAGGACTGGCCAGGCTATTACAATAAAACCCTGAAATGTCAACCATTGTTGACTTTATTTTCTTACTTCTTCTTCTCCTCACCGGTTAACTCAGCTGTCAATCAGTTCAACTTTTCAACTAATTATTATTCTACCTGCACATAGCAGGGCTGCCATTTGGTTATACACTGCTGCCTTTAAGCAAAGGAGCTACACAGACACACGTCAACACAGGCCCATAAATCCTTGTTAAAACATTAAAGCATCATGAAATTTAATAAAAAACATTAAAGGGGAAACGTAATACAGAGCCACTTTATTACAGGCAGTGGTTATGGAGCTCTTGCGCCATCTAGTGTTTTCGTTACGTAAGCACATAATGTCGCTAGAAGAACTGGCTGTACCGTACTACTGATGAAGATTTTTATTCACCGTTTCATCGTGGAAGACCAAATACAGTGAACCTCTCAGGTCAGACAGCTTCTGCGTACAAGCTAACATTACGCACAGCGTAAATGGTAAATGGATTAGTTCTTATATAGCGCTTTTCTACTCTGAGCACTCAGAGCGCTACAACACGTTTACATTCACCCAATCACACCCATAAGTGTTTTTTTTTTATAACATTCACTCATACATTCATACTCCAACACTTGTGTCGGAGAGCAGCTTGGGGTTCAGTATCTTCCCCAAGGATACTTTGGCATGTGGGCCGGAGCAGCCGGGAATCGAACCGCCGACCTTACGATGTGGCAGCCATGCTCTGATTAATATTAGCTTGATATGCGGGAGCTGTCTGACATTATATATATATATATATATATATATATATAATGTGTTTCTGATGTATTTCTGCAGTTCTGCCTTCTGATGAAGTTCTGTGACAGAAAAACTATGAAAGGTTTTCAGAAATGAGTCTGAATGATCATAAAAGACTGCACTGTGTCCAGAAACTGATGGTGCAGTTGGTGTATTCCAACTTTTATGCAGTGATAAGCTCACATATTCATATTTATGTTTGAACAGTTTATTAAAGTGCACTTAGCTGTTTGGTTTGACAATATCCAGCCAAAATCCTCAAAGAACCTTAGAAGCGGCACTATTACATACAGGAAGTGCCGATTTAGCTCACTTCCTCTGATTTCTGAGTTTTGTGTGGTTTCATTTGTTGTTCAAAGTTGTGTTTCTTCTTGGGACGATCTTAATAACCTTCTTGTTCTTCCAATTGTGTCACCATGCTGCGCAGTTTATCCACCAGCACTGCAGATGAGAAGATGTTAAAAACTGTCATGATGAACCCAAACCTCAGTCTGAGATGTGCTCACAGATGGGGAACTGAATGTACCTCCTGCTGAGGGTCTCTGGAAGCCATCGTAGGCCCGGCAATCATTGATCAACTGTCCCAGTTCTGCAGGACAGTCATCGGGAAGCGGCTCTTGATACTTCTCCTCACACACTTTCTTATAAATGTCTTTAGTTGAGAAACCTAGAAGACATGAGGACACCTCAGGAGCAGCAGTAGATGGAGGAGCTTTGTTTAGTTGGAGCGTTCTCTAACCACCAACTGTTGTATTATTGTGATATTTGATTTGGTAATTACAGACTGCTTCAACTTCAAGGTGAGCAGACGAATCATCTTGAAGGAAGAATTATACCAAAGTTAGATTATAAAATAAGAAGTCATGGAGGATTACTCCAAACGGCTGGAATCTGAAGGCTGGATTTCTAAGACTTTTCTTCTCTGCTCAGTCTGCTGTGCTGGAACATGGAAACCATTCCTGGAACCCTGTGACTCCATATGGAGTTATCATTCCCTTTGGATCTACTTTCAGACAGGAAGGAAAGAAAGGTTGGAGCAATCGTCCTCCTTTCTCTACAGAATTAATAGTGTGTGTGTGTGTGTGTGTGTGTGTGTGCGTGCATGCGTGTGTGTGTGTGTGTGTGTGTGAAGCAGACTGTTCTGCTAATAATCACAAATTAATGATCACAGATTATTGTTCTTGCCATGCAGCATGGAGAATTTCCAACATTCCTGAAACACCAAATGTAAGCGGCGTTTGCAGCAGTCTGCAGATACAAACCTTCAAACGGTTTCTTACTGGTTGCAATTTCCCACAGGATGATTCCAAAGCTGAAAGACAAGTTAAAGGAAAAGTTGATTGTTTTATAAAGTCATTAAAATTCATTTTCTATAACTTTAACTGTTTATTTATTTATTTATTGTAGGATAGAGTTTCTGATTCACTCCAGCTGCTCCGCACTCATTTTGAATTATTAAAAGAGCAAAACTCTCTAAACCTACCTGCCCTGTGTGCAATAGGTATCTGCCCCCTTTCCAATTTATTTATTTTTTTGCATTTTTGTCACACTTACATGTTTCATATAACAAAACAAATGTTAATATCAGACAAAGATAACCTGAGGGGCAATTTAATTTCATTCATTCAGGGAACAAAGCTCTCCAAACCTCCCTGCCCTGTGTGAACAGTAACCCCGCCCTCATTATTCATGAATTAACTGTGATTAAACTCATTTAATTGGAAAGCTGAGTTGAGTCTCACTGCCACACCCTGATCCCTGCAGACCTGCTGAATCCAGAAATCCCTTAAATAGAAGCTGTGAGACAAAGTGAAGCAGGCTGAAAGGCTTCTTTAGTTACTTCGTGTTTAGTCTCGTGTCTCGTGTGCGTTGTGTGTTGCAGTCGTTGCTGCCGAGGGTGGAACAGCCAGGTGTCAGGTTTAGGGCAGGTAGGTTTGGATAGTTTAATGAATCATTTATAAAACTGCAGTTTGTATTTACTCGGATTATTTTTGTCTCATATTAAAAATTTGTCAACAGATGCTTTTTCTCAGCGGTGATTTTGTAACCCGGTGTTCTTATTCCATGGCCGCTGTGTGACATAATCAGTGTGTGCTTCACAATGATGCGTTACATCAGGGATGTTAGACTCTTTGGAGGAGCAGCAGAAACAACAACAGATGGTGAACAACCTGAAATATCTTTAGACAAAACTGCATTTGAAATTTTTAATGCACATACACGTTTATAACTGTATTTGATTACATGGAATCACTGATAGATGGTTACATGTAATGAGATACACATACTTTATAAACTTTACTTATGACCTCAGTGAAAATGTTACCGATGAGTTCATGTCCTCAGTCGCTGGTTTCAAGTCTCAGACTAAAAAATGTGATGTGTGGTCACATTCCAGTCAGAACAATAAATGCTGTGGACCAGGAGACCCATTTGACGGTTTGTGAGGTCCTATTTTTAAAGGATCGAGCGTTTCAGACCTCATCATCACGTGACTCACTCACAGTACAGCTAAAGGTAGAATGGCAGCCTCCTTGTGGCTATGAAAAGTTGGTGGTTGCCTGGGGATTGCTTTGAACTTTTGTATTTGGTGACCAATTGTGACTAGTTGCTGCAATAAACTGATTGCCCAGAGGTTGAGGGTGTTGCACGCGGCACTGATGAATGCAACTCATCTGCACAACATCTTGCAGAGGGTGACTCGACTCAGCTGGTCGCTAACTGGGTGTATTCTGGTGGTATTCCTTTATAAAAGAAAAGCTGCTCGGTGCCCCTGTCATTTTGCAGTTCAGTTGCCCTCCAGCAACAACTAGTTAATGTGAATTTTTGTGTATGTAAACAGCAACAGAATGGACATTTTTGCCAGTTTTACACAGATAATTTCTGTATTATCACAAACAGATTCCATGTAATGCCAGACTGACTGTCTTACTGCCGTTTCACCAAAGTCATGGCTGAGAGTGGTTGCAGACCTGGTTCCCATCTTTGAAGCAACCATTTCAGAGGCACTGAGATTGAACTCGTTTTGGTCGTGCTGCAGCTGGAGAACACGGCAGACTTCAAAGTAGCAACTGAGACCATAAACTCACCTGTACAGTGCTCTGAGGTTAAAGGTAGCCAAGGGCTGTTTTCCAATAAACATCCCATCCAGATGTGTTGGCCTCTGCTGGCCAAAAGGACACTTCCACACCAGCTCTTCTTTTCAGACCCACAAGCCCCATCTTTTTTTATGAATGAGTGCCTTTGAGCAAACCTCTGCTGAAAGACTGACTCCAAAGAAAGTAGTTGAACAAAGTGCTGACTGAGCCCAGACTGGGCCTCACCTGTATATCTCCCACTCTTTGCAGTAGCTGAAGCTGGCGTTGTTGAGTTTCTCGGGACAGTGGTAGCACAGCGACCTGCTCGTCGTGTCCTTCGTCTGCCTTTTCAGTGACGTCATTGTTTTGGCCAGCCTGAAGCCTCCTAGCTGAAAACAACACCACCATCAATGCTGCTGTTCAGTTGGGCTCGTAGGAACGCTGGCATGGGCTGCCTTCAGTACCTTGATGGTGTAGTCTTTAGTCACCAGGAACTTGCTGCTCTTGATGGACCCGTGAACCTTCCACTTCTCCTCTGTATTGTGCAGTCTGAGAACAATAGTTAAACTGATCAGAAACACACATTCACTTGAAAGGTGCCCAATTCTAGAAACATGCTGTGTAAAATGTAAATAATTTTCGGGTTCCTGATGCTCCAGATGTTCTCAGCTGGTCAAAGGTCTGGACCGCAGCACCCGGACTCTTCTGCTAAGAAGCCGTGCTGCTGGAATAGCTGCAGGATGCGGTTTAGCATCGTCCTGCTGAAACATGAAGGCGACATCTCTGAATGCGAGCACATGCTGCTCTGAAACCTGGATACACCCTTCAGCACTGATGGAGCCTTTCCAGATGTGCCAGCTGCCAGTTCCACTAATGCACCCCTGCATACCATCAGAGATGCAGGCTTTGACCAGAGCACTGAACAAGCTTGATGGCCCCCCTCCTCCTTAATCCAAGATGTCCATGTTTTCCCCAAAACAATTTGGATCCGTCTGACCTCAGAACAGTTTCCCGCTTTCCCGCTGTCCATTTTTAAAGAACTTTGGCTTAGAGGAGACTTGATGATGGATCATGTTCACATCTGGCTTCTTCTCTGCATGATGGGGCTGTAACCTGCATGTGTGGATGCACGGGGAGCTGTGCTCAGTGGTTCCTGGTTCCTGAGCCCATGCAGTGATCTCCAGGACAGGATCAGGCCTGTTGGTATTGCCTGAGGATCTGAAGATCACTGACGTCTAATACTGATTATCAGCCTCGTCCCCGTGCAGAGATTTCTGCAGATTCTCTCAATCTTTGATATTATTGCTGCAGATGATGAGCTACTCAGAATCTCCTTAATTTTACATTAAGGAACATTATTCTGAAATTGTTCCACAATCTGTAGACACAGTTTCCTTCAGCTTAGTGAACCTCAGTTCTTTTTATAGCTGATCATGTTACAGACCTGTTGCCAATGAACCTGATTAGTTACTAAATGTTCCTCCAGCTGTTTCTGTTTGGTGCCCTTTTTTCAGCATTTCATTGCCCTGTCCCAGTTTTCTGTGTTCTGCTGTGAATAAAATGTGTTTCTGGAGATTTGTCTCTATTTACATTTTACACAGGGTGGTAACTTTTTTGGAATTGCTGGTATAATTTGCCGGTGAAGCAGACAAACTGACCGATAGAGTCCCTGTGCTGCATCCAAACACATACGAGCTCTCCTGATCCAGGACAGTGTGTAGTCAGAGTCCAGAACCTGGCGAAGACTTCCTTTCTCACAGTACTCCATGATGATGAAGAACTGCGGGTTGGGTCCTACAGGCAGTCACAGGACACGTTATTACAAGTTGTGTTGGATGAGGCTAGTTTTTTTTTCTACATTTGGTTGAACTACACATGCTTACTACAAAAAAACCATCTGACTCTGTGTTATTCCAGCTTCAGCCCACTCACCTTTATCATCCTGGATGCAGATACCAAACATTCTCAGGATGTTGGGTGACTCGAACTGCTTCATGGTGTCGACTTCCTTATTGAAAATAGACTTCACCTCTCTGCATGTGGACAAAATGTTATTGAATACAGCAGGACACTGAAATGCAACCCAAGCAGTGAGCAAAATGTTACCTTAACACAAAATTCAGGTAGTTTGTTTATAACTATTCCTTTGTTGCTTCTGGGCAGTAAATCGTATCCTGTTAAAAAGCCTGTTTATTTCCCTAAATGGAGCCACGTTTGCGAGGAACATGCATTTGTGGGGTGAGCAGCAGAGATGAGTTTGTGGGTTGTCTGTCACTCTGTTTAGTGGATTGGATGGTTGAAGTCTGAAGAAATAATATTGGCAATTTAACAATCAGGGACCTCAGCAGCATGTGGAAGAACCACACACAGGCATAGCAGCCTGGCTAATCATCCTTATGCTGCTCACCAGCTTGGCCACATAGCTGTGGGTCTTCAACCAGTATTTGTCACAGGTTAGCCAGTGTGGTTGTGTTGGTCACTCTGGCAGGAACCGAACCAATCTGACCCCACAAGTTTTCAATAGGGTTGAGGTCAGGACTGCAGGCAGGCAGGCCATCTATCCTCTCCACTCCAAAATACTGGCCCCCACGCTTACCCCCACTCTGGAGGATAGAGTTTGGTCCCAGACTGTGGAGATATGGGATTGCCACTGCACTGAGATTGCCTCCAATGATGACAAGCCTGACTGTCAGCACCTGAAGATTTGGTAAGTTTTTCATGGACGCGACACACACATGCATTTTCCTTCCTAACGTGGCTCCATTTAAGGGGAATAAACAGGTTTTCCAACAGATTCAGATTTATTGCCAAGAAGCAACAAAGAAATAAACCACCAAACAAACTTCTTGATTTCTGTGCTGTGTGTGTGTGTGTGTGTGTGTGTGTGTGTGTGTGTGTGTGTGTATTTCCTGTGTTTTATCTCAGTATGGAGCTAAACTGTGGCACAGACCCAGCGTTGGTGTTCACGGGGTTGATGTATCTCTTGATGGCCACTGGGAATCCCTGGTATTCTCCTTTATAGATCTCTGAGCTCACTGTTGTCTTGAAGGGCTTTTTGGGATGTTCATATTTGAGTTTATCGGGTTGAATCTGTTGGATGGCCACGTTAATGAAACTGGGCTTATTCACTGTACAAAAAATAAAAACGAGCACAAATTACAAACAAGACTTTCCCAGAAACAGTTGTGTGGTTTGTCAGTCAGTCGTCGTTCACCAATCTCTGCTCAGGGTCATTCAGTGATATCGATATGATGATGTACTCACACATCTGCACAACTTTGTCCAGCTGTCTCAGTATGGAATTGGTTTTCTCCTGCTGGTCTTTCATGTAGTCCATTAGCACTGAAGAAAGAAAGAGAGCAGAACTCTGAATCTGGTCCAAAGTGTGAGTAAAGACTCAGGAACAGCATCAACATCAGTGTTTTTGTTGAATGTGGAACAACAGAAGTTCCTCTGCCTCCTCTGTGTTTGTGTTTGCTTCAATAATTCAGAAATGATGGAAGCATTTTTTTTTAATTTATAAATAAAGGCTTCCTGAAAATGTTCTATTGAACATCTCTTCAGATTGATCTACTGCATCTCTAAATAGGGAATCCATTAAGGATTGCTCAGTGCTGTGCAGTAGTTCCACTTTAATTTGCTAGATGACACATTAAACATGGAAAACTTTTGCATCTCTGTTTCAGGAAAAACTGTAGTAGACGAGGGTCAAAACCATAAAGCTTTATAAAAGGAAAAAGCCAGATTCAGTTTCCCCTCACATTTGGTCATCTCCACGTCGTCCTCCTTCCCATCCGCTTCATCTTCTTTCTCTCGCTGGTGGAACAGCATGTCCCTCTGCTCCAAATGCAGAGCTAAGCACAGGACCTGGTACCCGTCATTGAGCCGCTCGCTCACGGTGTTGAACTCATCTCCATGGCTGCCGGACTTCAGGATGCGCTCCACCAAGTTGGCTGTGGTGTATTTTTCAATAAGCTTCTGTGCTGAATCCAGAGTTAGAAATAGCTCTCTGAGAGCTTTCTCTAACTCTGGAGAATGCTTTGTGATAGACTTCACCACATCCTCCAAGGCTTTGACTCGGAAAGAAATCCGCTTGCAGCGCTTCCTGTTGGCCTTCACCTTCTCAGCCAGATTGTAAATTATTGAGGCAGTGGACAGGATGGGATCTACAAAGTCCATGATCAGCTAAAGAGACAGAGAGAGCAGTTAATACAGAAAAAATGCAACAAATGAAGACACATCCATCCATCCACCAGGACGGGTCCTAATCACCTCAACTGGCTTCTGTCAGTGTGGAACATTGGTGGCTGTACTCTGAGCCCCTCCCAGTGACCGAGCTCCTCACCTTGTCTCTAGGGGAGAGAACAGACACCCTGTGGAGTCATACTTGAACTTCTGTGCATTGGACCTTTAAAGTATGCAGCTTGTTAACCAAGCTAGCAAGCATTAGCTGACAACTTAGCACTTCTAGCTCTACTCTTAATATGGTCTCATCTGCCTACAGAAAAGCCAACATGGGACGTGTGGAGCAGACATGGCACGTAAAGATTCCTGAATAAAATCTTTGGGAGAATTCTGAAATGCTAAAGAAGGGAAATCGATTAGCAGTGTTGCACTGGTTAATGCACATCCGAGCTTCATAGCAGTTGCAGACATTCATTGCCGTCATCATCTGGATTTACTTAAGCAAACAGGTAAGAGCCATCCACTAGATGCTTACTGCAGTGACTGGCTAGCAACAGGCTATTCAACCCCAGCCACTGCAGTAAGTAACTTCCTGTTTGCTGAAAATCATATGGTTGTGGAAAAGAGTTTAAATTATTGGCCTGAACAAGCAAGTAAAGAACTAAAAAGAAGGTGAAAGTACTAAAACTGGGTTAAGAACTGCCCAACGCATTATTAAAACCTGGAAGGACAGAGGTGAGCTATCATCGTCGAGGAATGATCGTTTGGTGAAATCAAATCATAAAAAAAATCAACAGCTGTGTTTAATCATAAAAAATAAGACATTTACACAAGAAGTCCAAGGACTGGGACAAAACAGCCAAGGGGACTTAAGAAAACCACTCATCAGTGTGACTAACTGGGTAAAAGAGAAACCAGGTAAGAGAAGGCTTCAGTTTGAGGGAGCATCACAGCTGGATTCTGGTGGTCTCGTGAGTCACCCTGTTTCAGAGCGATGGGGGCATATGGGTAAGACAGCAGGTGGCTAAAGTGATGCATCCATCATGCCCAGTTCCTGCAGTACAAGCCTGTAGGAGGTGTTTGAGTTGATCAGGCTCAGCAACATCAAAACCTGAGATCAGCTCAGCCACATCCTGAGATGATTCTGCTGGGACTGATCACAGACTGTAAGAGTGGGTCATGGACATCACTGTCACACATGGAGTGGCCACCACAGCGAGAAGCATGCTGGAAAAGGCTTTACACAGACTTTCAGTACAAGATCTTAGTGACCTAACGTAGCGTGGCATCTTCTCAGTGCTCTGGTGGGAGGAGCCAAAGGCTGGTCACATCAGCAGGATGAACTGAGACTTTAAAGAAGCCATAACATTGGGAAACTGTGTATGTGCATAAAAAATATTTAAAACGGCATTAACAGACTTTTAAAGTAAATGGACTAGTTCTTATATAGCGCTTTTCTACTCTAACTGAGCACTCAAAGCGCTTATACAACATGTTTACATTTACCCCATTCACACAAGCACTTCCATGTGTAACTAAGCTAAGTGCTTTTAATTAGCTAACATTCACACACATTCATACTCCAACGCTTGCGTCAGAGAGCAACTCAGGGTTAAGTATCTTGGCATGCAGGCTGGAGCAGCCAGGAATCGAACCGCCGACCTTCCGATCAGTGGGTGACCTGCTCGACCT